>QEPC01003954.1:5516-27926 GCA_003113815.1 Sphenodon punctatus
TTTTAAAAAGGAATTGTCCATAATATAAGTGAATTTGAGGTCATTGGTACAAACACATCACCTGATATAAACAGGATTTATGAGTATGCTTCGGGCAATAATTCTTGTAAGCCACATCAAACTAATATTGTATTGAATTTACTGGATGTAAATGAGAAATCCAATTCAGAAATCATGCAACTTTATCAGATTTACAGACTCAGACTGACTACAACCTAAAGGCCAGAAGCAAACATTTTTATCATCTAGTTTGACTTTCTGCATAACAGAGGATATATAGGCTTTCCTGTACGTTTGTTCAGGTGCAACCCAAACAAAACAATATGTTACACACTGGGTACACTGTTCATCAAAACACAAAATAAAGGCCAACCACTTGAGTCATCAACAGTCTCAAAACTAATGGCAGAAACAACCTGAACAACACATACCTTATACATAAACATTTTAATGGATAAGAAAAGACCATGAAAATGACAACAGTATGCTTGAGCCTGTGAAAATGGTTTCCCCTGGTTTTTTATCCATTAAAATATAGTTCTCCATTGAACGGCTTTTCAAAGGCTTGAAGAGTGCATGGTGAGGGGGGAGGGGGGAATCTTGTTTCCCAACGAAACAGGTGATCAGTAGGAAAGTGGCAGGTAAAGGAGAGCCTTCCTCCTCCAACCTCTTTTCTTGCAGAGTGGATGTGGGGTAGAGAGCTTGCCTCTCCTATCCTCTCTGAAAAACCCACACTCAGATCATGCAGGACAGGCAGAAAGAGAGCTTCTTTATTCTTCAGTCCATCCTGAGAGCCTTAAATCTGTGGACTGGGTGGGGGAATCCTGCTTCCCTGTTGATTAAAAGGAAGCAGGGATGCTCAAGGTCTTGCATGGTGGGCAGGGGAGGGAGTTGCAAAAACAATTCTGCAAGAGAATGATGGGTGGATCTTTCCCTGTGAAAAATGTACAACCCCATCATTTCTCTCATATACAACATGGAAGTATCAGGTCCTCTGCATTCATTTGCATGGACAAGTAATGTCTCCACACACAGGCCTCTAGGAAAAAGAACAAACTGGAGGAGGAACTCAGACTTCAGGGCACAGGAAGGCAGTAGTAACCTGTCTCCCACTGCCCACTCTCTTCACACAAACACTCATCACTTTGCTTCAATCCCTGAATGTCTGCTACAGATCTTTGTAAATAAATCCAATTTATGCCAATATGGAATCCACTCAATCATGGAAGTGAAAGGCTAATCAGTTCTCTAACGAACAACTGTATATTGCTGGTGATATATCAAGTCCTCCTGACTATTCATTTAAAGGCATTTTGCTGAAATACACACAAGGAACTCTAAAAGTGTGTGGGGGATAGTCAGCCTTTAAAAGTCACTGCACATAACTGAGAAAGGGTAATGCTGTTAATATCAGGTTGCACTGTTAGCCTTGGGCGATTGCTCACTATGTCATAGGTGTGAGTGAGTTTGTGCAGACTGTCCAACACATGGCTACAAATCTGTGTACATTTTCAAAATGATAGCCGTTTGCTACTGCATGCTCTGTTAAGCCTGGGGATAGTCTTAGAAACAATGCAGTTATAGATATTATCAGCACTTAAACCAAAATATAAGCAGTGGAAGGTGGATTAAACATGGATCTAGTCCATTATAGTGTGGAAAATCCAGATGGACCCCGCTGAATACAACTGAGGCCTAATTGTTACTTACAGGATGTTTTGAGGTTTCATTATTTGTGCAGTATTTTGAGAAATGCAAATGATTGCATAAGTGCTAAGTAGAGGTGTGCAATTTGTTTTTGTTTTGTTCAATTACTAAAACAAACAATGGCCCATTCATTTTAGTAATTAAAATACAAAAAAGACAGGCCATGGTAACAAAAATGGATTAAAGCAAAGAAAAAACCATCCGTTTTTGTTACAACAAAAAAAATACGAAAAAAACTGCATGCACAAAATAGCCACTGGGGCCATTCTGCGCATGTGCACCCTCCCCCAAAATGGCATCGGAAGCACTAGCGCCATTTTGGAAAAGGGAAGACATTCTGCATGTGCACAATGGTCATTTTGCATATGCGCAGACCAGCTGCCCGTTTCCAAAATGGCACCGATGCTGCTGGCACCATTTTGGGAAAGGGGTGTGCATGTGCAAAATGGTCCGGCAGCTATTTTGAGCATGCCCAGTAATTTTTATTTTTTATTATTTTTATGTTTAACAAAAATAAATAAAAAAACCCAAAGCAATGAAAACAAACTTTTTTTTATGAAACCCCCTGAAAACAAAGGGTTTTTTGTAAATGAAAACAAAACAAAACACCAAAACCAACGGGGTGCCTACTGCAATGCACACCCTTAGCTGCTAAGCATAAATTGATAAATGTCTCCTGATCCACTGTATTAAGATAATTAGTTCTCACCAACCTGTACATTGAAATCTTGCATTGCAACCATCATTTGCAGCTGATTGTTACAGCATTGCTGTAACTGCATCAATATGCTAGATAGCATACTATAAACACAGCAGGAACTGTCATTCAGATAAAGGAAAAGATTCGATACATCAATAATGGGGGCTATTTATACATTTTTTGATGCATGGCCAGACAATAAAGTCTCTTATCCCTGCTACTATTTAGTTTAGCCTTGACCCTTTTGTCTGAATGAAAAGTGCACTTTGGAAATGGGTTTCTATGTCCATAGAGCCTGCAAGTAGAAGATGCTGTTTCTGCTAATTATCTGCCCCCCGGGTCACTACCAGCACTGCCTCATCATTGCCACTACACCTCTCCTGGTCTTCTCACCCCTACCTCTGATCTAAGGCAGCCCTACAACATGCACAAGAAATGTTAAAACACTGCTAAAGTGAAGTTAGCACTATGTCTGTTTTCACCCTAACTCTCCCACCCTTCCAACTTCCCAACCTACTTTCCCTCAGCACCATACAAAATGTTAAGAATACAATAACAAAAATAGTATCGGTTTAAAACAGCACCACATTGTAGTGCAATGGTTCTGTTCTGATGATAGCCTCACCTTCTTAAGGTGATGAAAGGTGATGAAAGCCTCACCTTTGTCAGCCCTACCTCGTTAACGGTAGGGCTGACAAAAGATTTTGCCTTCACGAAAATCTCATAGAGAATAGGCTTCTTGACAAGGGTTTCTCATCTTGAGATCCTCTCAAAGGTCTCGTGAAAAACCTGAGGTTCCCACGAGAAACTCAAGATTCTCGCAAACCTCAAAATAGCCCCCCAAATGGTCTTTACATGTGCAAAAATGGCCACCAGGGCCATTCTGCACATTCATAACCATTTTATGCATGTGACATTCGCTTGGGGGGCATTTTTGAAATTTTCTAGTTTCTCTTGAGAGTCTCGAGTTTCTTGTGAGAATCTCTAACTTTAATTTCAGTCTCATTTCAGTCTTACACAGAAGTACTGTTGGGCAACAGTGTAGTGCGCAATTACACTAAATGGAACTGCTGAAGTAAATCAAGTACTGAACACTGAATGAATGAAGTAGCAAAAATATTAAAGTTACCTAATAAATGAAGACACGAGGTTACTGAAATGATATAATTCAATATTTATTTATTTAAATTCATACACTGCCCTTCCCCTAAGGCTCAAAGCAGCTTACAAAATAAGAATTGATAAAATACATAAAAATACATGAAAAGATAAAAGTTCCCTAAAACCCTCACCCTAACCTCCTAAAAATCCCCAACCAACTCCTGTCCCCACATGTCAAAAGCTTGGCCGAAAAGAAAGGTCTTACACTGCGTCTGGAAGATACTCAAGCTTGGGCTTAAATGAACTTCCAGCGGAAGAGAGTTCCACAACAATGCAAATATCACATTGCTAGTGTTAGTTAGTTAGTTAGTTAGTTAGTTAGTTAGTTAGTTAGTTAGTTAGTTATAATTTATTAAGACAGGCACATGGCCATAGCCGTAAACATACAACAAAAATACAGTTAAAATACATCAGAATACAAATGCTTTGTCAGTCGAACAACTTAAAATTCAAAAACTGATTCCATCTTTCCATTGCGAAAATTAAAAATTTAACCACAGCCCTGGTAATTTCTTGTTGAGAGTCTGCAAGGAAATAATCTAAATAAGCAGCATCCATCCTTCCTGGATATTTAGCAACAAAGGGTTGAAGATATCGGAGCTGAAGGGCGTCATATAAATAACAGCACATCAAAATATGGGCATTAGTTTCAGGCTCTAGATGGTCAAAGGGGCAGAGTCTGGAGTGGATAGATTGCCCAGCAAGGCGCCCCACCCAAACCTGGGTAGGCAGGGTGTTGAAACGGGTCGCCATATAAAGCCATCTACCTCTAGGTGAATAATCATTGTTAAGGTAGGCTGCTAGCGTAGCCGTGGTTGGGGCCAACCACAAATAGTCCCTCATATGCGTTGAAGACCCAACCCTAGCTCTTCCTTGCTGTTGAGTAATATCACCCCAACGCTGTTTAATTTTGGCCCTAACTAGGGGTAAGTCTTTCGTTAATAAATACTCCTTATCTAACCCCATAGCAGCCAACTGGGCCTCCACTTTGACAAACCATCTGCCTTGAAAGGAATCAGCCAGAAGATATGGAAAGAAACCCCCTGAACCAGGATCCAAAACCTTGCACCACAGCCTGAAAGCCAGATTCCACGCTCTGGAGGACCACTGACGCTGTCCGAGTTCAATGCGAACTGCAGCTGTCGGAGTTCCTCCTGGGGCCCTAAAAAGTGCCCTAAGAAACAGTGATTGCACCTTATCTACCTCCAACATGCCAAAGGGGGCCCAAAGCTCAACTCCAAAAAGGAACTGAGCAGTAACTTTGGCACTGAAGGTCTGAATGGCCATCTTATAAGCAGTCCTCCCAGAGTGGCAAAAAAAACTCAGGATAGCAAATGCAGTTCTTTTAGCTGTTAATGTAGCGGCTTCTAAATGGGCCTTCCAGTTGCCCAGATAATGAAAGGTAACACCCAAGTACCTGAAGGCCCATACCTGTTCAATTTGGGCACCCTCAACACACCAGACATGCCAGTTCCACCTCAGGGATTTAGAGAACACCATCACCTTAGATTTTGCCACACTGAGAATGAGATCGTTCCTTCTGCAGTACCCGGTGAAGGCCTCTAATTGTCTCCGCAGACCGACCTTAGTCTGGACTCTGGGACACTAAGACTAGGTCGTCTGCGAATAGGAGACAACCTATGGGGCGTGAGGCCAGACGAGGGGGGAAAAAGTGGGACTGGGTCATGCAGGGAACCACATCGTTGAAAAATATGTTAAAAAGAGTAGGGGCAAGTACACATTCCTGCCTTACACCTCTGCCCACTGGAACCTGATCAGAGATATGGCCTACTGCTCCCAATTTTACCACCAGAGTGAAATCGGCGTATAAAGATTGTATAAGAGCCAATAATCTGCTGTCCTCAAGAGAGGAAGTCAGTTTGGACCACAGGATGGCCCGATTGACAGAGTCAAAGGCCATCCTGAGGTCCAAAAAAGCTGCATAAAATCGGTGATTGATATTCATGTATTTCTCCATGAGACAGGATAGTACAAAACAGTGGTCAGTAACAGATCTAGTTCTCTGAAACCCCGCTTGCTCTAAATGTATAATATTAGATTTAACCACCCAGGCATTCAACTTCCCCAAGAGGAATTTAGCACATAGTTTGCTAATTACCGAAAGCAAACTAATTGGCCGATAATTAGCAGGGTCAGTACAGGAGCCCTTTTTATGAACAGGTACTACCAGGGCTCGAGCCCAGATAGAGGGCACATACCCTGATTCGTTGATGGCTGAAAACAGGGCCGCAAGGATAGGCACCCACCAGTCCCTATACTGCATCAAAAATTCCACAGTTATTAGGTCCTGGCCAGGGGCTTTGTTATTCGCACAGGAGTCTATAAGACTACCAACTTCTAGCTGAGTAACGTCAGGCCAATGTGAAAGGTCACTTAGGCAAATGACTGGCAAATCATTCTCCACTGATCTCACTGTAGGGGTATAGATGTCCAAAAAGAACCGAGCCCAGACCTGGGAAGGGATAGGCGATAGGTGTCTACCCATGCATGTCCTTTTGCCCGAATTTAATAGTCCCCCAAAACGCCGTGAATTGCCAGCAGTTGCTGCCTCCAAGGCCAACCTCCATCTCGCCTCATAGTACAGCTTCTTTTTACTTTTAAGGAGGGCCCTATAGGTCCTTTTAGCCTCATAGTATGAAAGGGATAAATAGATTCCTGACCTGTTGGTACCCCCCTTTAACCTGAGACCTTAACCTGAGACCTTGGTTAAATCCCCTTAACCTGAGACCTTGCCTCACGACACTCCTTATCGAACCAAGACTGGTTCTGATGTATGTTATTTTGGGTCGTAGGAACAGATTTGGCACAGAAAAATTGCTGGGCCTGATAGGAAAGCTGATCAAAGGCTTCTACAGCTTGGATGCTAGGGGACCCTTGCAATATGCCAGCTCTAAGCTGGCTGATTTCAGGGTTACCCATCCAAGCCTCTAAGGAAGACTGTGAAATTTTCTCCCACCTAATTGCTCCACATCTTTCCAGCTGATGGCCTTCATAACTACCCCTCCCAAGAGTAACAACTTGGTTACCACACGAGGATCTTATCCCTAAAAAGATGCCAAGGGTCAGTGGCAGATGATCACTGCACTGTTCCCTCCCTACCTCGAAATTGGATAGGAGGGGCAGCAAATTGGGGAAAACAATCGCAAAGTCAATAACACTAGAACCCTTTGGGCCCAAAAATGTAAATTCCCCCTGGGTATCATTGAAACATGTCCCGTTTAGAAAGAACAGGTTAAACCCAACAATTAACTTAGTCAGGCGTAACCCTGCCTCATTAATAATATAATCCTTAGAGCATCGGACACCCAAGGGAGGTTCCGGGAGGGAAAGAGGGAAGATACAGTTAGCTGCCAATTCCTCATCATCCCTTCCATGCCTAGCGTTAAAGTCCCCCAGTATAATATAGAAGCCATTCGGGTAGGTAACCAATAAGTTGTTTATCTCTTGCTCAAGTTTATCCCAGAGCGACAGGTCATATAGCCTAGTGTTNAATAATAATAATAATAATAACAATAATAATAATAATAATTTTATTTTTGTGTACTCTGAGCACTTCACAAATCTAAAACAATATAAACAGTAGACAACAATTTAAAACAATGACAATTTAAAATGATAATAACATACTTTAAAATAGGGGAAGGCAAAAGGAAGGACATTATAATTAAGGGAACCAGCAGTGGATCCTAAAAGCATATAGAAAATAAATATGTTTTCAGGTACTTTTTAAAGGTAGGGAAGGAGAAACTGAGACAGACATCCAGAGGGAACAAGTTCCACACAGAGGGGCCTGCCACAGCAAAAGCCTGATCACCCGCCGATTTAAGTCGCAATGGCAGAAGCCCCAAACAGCGCATGGTTCCTGAGCACAGATACCCATCTGTGTGAGACTCCAGAAGTAGGTCTCAAATATAGCCAGGGCCTAAACCATTCAGAGCCCTAAAAACCAGCTGCACAATTTTATATAGCTGAGAGTCACAAGACACGCATGGATGCTCATGCACACAGACTACTCCTAGTTTGTGATTGACTGGCAGAGCCCGTGCTCTGAAGTCCTGGCTGCTGAGGTTCTGAAGAACAGCTGTAAATCAGCTGCTGAGACTCAGGTGCAATGATGTAAGACACAGGACCATTATATGCAGTGCACTGAGTGCAGGTTCCAGAACCAGTCTTGAGCCTTCCCTGAAAGCCACAGTTGAACTGCCCAAGAACTGCATGCAATTCCCAAGCCACATTTTGACCACCCTTTACTATATTATTTCTTAAAGCTGATGGCTCTGTTTTTGGGAAAGGTTAACAGTTATAAATGATTCCCTGCTTCTTAGTTAACAAACATCTGAGAAAATGGAGAGAGAGAGATTGAAGAAGAGTCTCTAGGCTGGGTCATATTCTTGGCTGGGTCATATTTCAGTCACCCTTCTTTGATCTCTTTTCTCTGCATTGGGAACAATGTCTTTCTCTTCAGAGTGTGAAATCCATTCACTCTGGAGCTGTATCATCAATCTCCTATAACCAATGATATTGCTAGGCAACCTCCCAGTAATATGTACACTGTGGAATGCTATTTGGGATTTGGTGACACTTTTGATGATTACTTACATAGATTTCACTGGAAACCACGCACCAGGGCAGATGGATGACATTCTTTAAAAGTCCAGTGTTTCTCTTTAACATGGCTCATGGTCAATTTTTCCTTGAAGATATTGCTATGCCATTTCTTTTGTCAAGTAAATTCCTTGTGAGAGGTGTTTCTGATTCTCTCAGTCTAACCGTCTGTGACATTTCCAGGAAATAGGATGTACCCCTTTGGCACTGTAGGAGCTTGGTTTTTAAAGGACAAGAGAAGAAATACATTTCTATTCTCCTTTCTATGTTCTGTATTCGTGCTGCTACATCAGCTACCGCCAATTTAAGAATGATCTCTCATATCTAGTTCATCTCTTTCTCCTTTAACTTTCAATGACTTGAAGGCATTCATTGCTCACATGACTACTGTATGTGTATAACAACAAACTCCTATCAGTGTTACCCAAATAGCCCTTCCTATGTTCTCTCCAAATTTTGTTACACCTAGTGGTTTCACTTTGTCTTTATTTAGATTGTTTGTGAGCTCTTTGAGGGTCAACGCTATCTACTTCTATGTGTTTATGCGACAGCAGTCCTGACAGTATACTGAATAATGCTATTTGATTAATAGGACAATCTCGAGGCTTCACTGGTGATGATTTCTTTTGAGCCAGAGGTGAAAGTGTGACTACTTGTCTCCATTCAGCTGAATCCATCTTCAGATATAGTGCAAAAATTGTATATACTGTCTGTCTGGACCTACAATAGCATTGGATGCAGATTAGGGCTGAAATTCTACCTTTAGGCAGATTCTCTATTTGTTGGATCTGCCCACTCCAAACCAGATCTCCATTTTGATGGGAATCTGGATTAGCAGCTCCTGACTACCTCCCCTAGCTCAGTGCCATTTTGTGTGTGCATAAAAAAAATAATATTTTGTTCACTTCACATGAGCAAAATAGTACCACACTGTGCCATAAAACTCAACACGATGCCATTTTTCATGGTGTATTAAACAAAATACATTTCTGTTCATGTGGAAAAATGACACTTCACAAGGGGAGGGTGTAGCCAGCAGTAGTTACTTGGAGCAAACTGCCATACTTTGTCATAGAGCATATAGACGTGTATGGCATGCATGGGTCTGAGTTAGCATGTGTGATGCTAAGTTGGAGTTAATGCGTGTTAACCATTGTGCCCGCCCCACCCATAAGAACAGACAGAGACATGCTCTGGGTAAAAAAGGTCTTGGCCGCAACTTTATTACAATATAACTCACACATATACAACAGACAACAATAGTAAAAAACCTGTGTGCCAAATAGTGGGGAGGAACCATGCTATATCAAGCAGGTCAGGGGGTTGAGTTAAATCTTTCCCCCCCTTCCCGGGTGAATTGACTCTTCGAGTTCACCCTCCCCTTGGCTCAGGTGGGTTTGCAGCCCCCAAACCAGCCATTTCAAGCCTGGGCTGGGGCCCCCAGCCTTAAGACCCCCCTGCTCCCCAAGTGGTAATGGGTACAAGCGCGAACCCTCAGCTCATAGGGAGCCTTACCACAGCATGGTTCCTACCCTGCTAACCACCATGAAAAGGGGGGAGGCAACACTACTCCACCCCTTTCCCCCACACAGGCAAACCAAAATACCAATGGATGACAGCCCGCAAGTCCTCCAACCAGAACAAGTTCCCTTGGACCGATCAATGCAACACATCTTGCAGGAAAAGGCCAGCGTGCTGGCTCACAATCCTTTCATGGTGCACCACCTGGCCCCCCAAGCGCCCAACAAATGCCCACGTGGTCCTGTTGATTTTTCACTTGGCGCGCTCTAACTTGCCCAGCGTGGTGGTATACCGCCATACCCTACGGGCAAGCAGATCCGACCACCAAATGAGTGAGTGTGGCCACCGGGCTGCAAGCCCTGAGATGTCATCCTTCATTGCGCCCATGAGCTCCCATGCGCTGGGTACACCGAGATCGTTTTCTGCCAGATGGATGACCAGGATGGCGGGCGTTCCGAAACGATCGGCCCTGCAGAGGAGCGAAGGATCAGATGCTCCCAGTGCATACCTCTGCACCCAAACCAGTAGAGGCAAGCATGGAGCCCACAACCAAGCTAAGTACCAAAGTCAGAGTTCTCCGCGTGGCATTTGGCCCTCCGCACAATGTTATGGCCATAGATCCATACACTTGGCAGCCGGTCAGCACCTGCAGATAACAAAACACAACAGCAGTGTTATATACCCATTGGGTTGGCTGTGAGGGGAGGGGGGGCGAAAGGCCTCACATAGGTGCAATAGGCACCAGACCGCCATCGGCCTATAGCCATGATCTGCAATGCAGGCAGCCCCTGTGCAGCTGCTGTAGAAGCCGTTCCAATCCTGAAAGAGCGTGACCCATAACCAGCAGGTGACAGTCCCAGTGCAGCCAAACCTTTCTTAAAAATGGCCTGGAATTGGAATTTCGTCAAACTTGCCCCGGTGAAATGGATCAAAAGGGGGCCCTCTAAAGGTGGGTGAGCTTCCAAATATTCCCCTATCACTGCCACCGGGCACACTACTCCTACCGTGGCTCGGTGCAGCGTCAATTGCTGACCCCTCCCCCCTTGATTGGTCTTAGATTGCCGAATCATGATGGTGATAGCATCTGAGCCACGAGTTCCATCCCTGAGCTCAAGGGCCATATCCCTACGATCATCCCGTGATGAGGGCACGAACTCACTGATGCGCAGTGCCCCAAAAATGCAGTTAAAAAGGCTGCCCGGAAAAGCAACCCTTTGTAGGGGGACGAGCTAATGCAAGGCAGTGGTGTCAACAAGCGAGTCAGTGTGTCAACCATGGCCTCCGCTCCCTGTCCCAACCTTCAACAGCCCTGCGAAACCGATAACTTGTACATGGGTCGGCCACCCCCTGCGCCTTCCTGAAAAAGGCAATGGCTGCTAGACGACACCGTATGGTGTGTGGCACTAACCCACGACTACTTGAGTGCGCCGCAAACCACTCCACTTGACAGGTGGGGATGGGCCATGACTCCTGCAATCCGTGGGTTGAGAGGAAGCTACGGAATTCTCAAAAGAAAGACATGTAGGCTCGCCACGTAGAGCTCGAAATGGAGGCTCTAACGCCTTCATCTATCCTTTGCTCCCAAGACTCCACAAAGCCTCCGGTATCACCTCCGGGTCGATGTTGGCACTGGGCGCCAGGGAACGGAATCACTCCATCTGAAAATGAGACAGAGAATCAGCAATCTCATTGTGGACACTGGGCACGTATTTGGCAAAAAAATACATATTAATGGAAAGGCACTTCAGCATGAACCAGAGGACCAGAACCATAACCCTGCTGGATTTACTGGACTGGTGGTTGATCACCTGCACCACTGCCTGATTATCGGACCAAAAACATATGTGCGAGTCCCGGAAGCAATGGCCCCAGAGCTCCAACGCCACCAGAAGTGGGAAGAATTTGAGGAATGTTATGTCCCTGATAAGGTCACTGGCCACCTAATCTGGTGGCCAGCGATGAGCACACCAACTACCCTGAAAGAACACCCCGAAGCCAATCCCATCAGCAGTGTCGGATACCACCTGCATGTTGGCCTCTAATAGCCGTACTTCCCTCCACAGGGAAATTCCATTATAGTTCTGGAGGAACGTAAGCCAGACCAGGAGGTCAGTCCTGATACCCTTAGTTATGTGAATGCAGTGATGGGGGGCCGACAGCCCTACAGTTACCCGGCCGAGTCGTGCACAGAAAGCCCAGCCCAGGGCTACCACTCTATATGCGAAATAGAGGTGCCCAAGTAAAATTTGTAATGCCCTGAGCGTTACCTTCTTGGCAGCCAGAGTGTCTGTGAGCAGCCCCCACAAAGTGGCCAGTTTGTCGGGAGGGAGGACTAGATGTGCAGGACACTGTATCAATGATTATCCCTAAAAAAGAGATCCGCATTGCGGGACCCTCATTTTTTTCTTCTGCCAATGGGATGCCCAATTTGCCCGCAACTGCAGCAAACGTGCCCATTAAATGGGCACAATCCTTGGTACCCACTCGCCATGAGAAGAGATAATAATCGAGATAGTGTGATATGGAAGGTAAACCAGCCTGGTCCTTAACTGCTCACTCCAGCATGGTGCTGAAATGCTCGAATGCTGCACAGGAAATGGAGCAGCCCATGGGCATGGCTATGTCATAGAAAAACTGGCCATTGAATGAAAAGCCCAACAGGTCAAAATTCCTCGAGGATACCATCAGGAGGCGTAAAGCTGACTTTATGTCACACTTCCCCATGAGTGCCCCCGCACACATGCCCGCATAGTATGCACGGCTGCATCGAACGATGTGTACTGCATGGAGCACAGTACGGGGTCAGTCCTATCATTCACTGAACTACCCCTGGGGTAAGACAGATGATGAATCAAGCGGAACTCTCTGAGTGCCTTTTTTGGCACTATCCCCAGCGGGGAGCATCGCAGGGGAAAAAAAGGCGGGGAGTCATATGAACCTGCTACCCTTCCAGCTGCAATCTCCTTGCGAATCTTATTCCACTATATTCCTTCCCTTCCCCGCACAGACTGGAGGTTCTTAGCTGTCATGTCCACCCACGAGCCCGTGTACGGGATCTCAAAACCCTCCAAAAAACCCCGCCACAAATATTCAGCGTCGATCCTGTTCGGGTAACGCTGCAGCAGAGGGTGGAGAATGTCAAGCCTGAGTGGAGTAGGTGCCAGACCCAGCTCCACCACCCGGTTGGTTTGACCCCCCACCCCCGTGACATTTGTGCTTCATGCCCCCGGCAACAAACTGCTTTGTGCCCCCGGCAACAAACCTTTGCTTCCCTGATTTGGGGCGCCCCTTATGGCAGGATGAGGTGGGGTGACCGCCCTCACAGCTGGAGCAGGAATGAAAGTATTTGAACCGGTAACGAAAACACCCCTTCCCATTGTATGCCCAGCATACCTGCCTCCCAGAAGATGCCTTTGATGGACCCAGGATCACCACTCCGCTCCCTGTGTGGATGCCAGAAACCAGGCAGTGCGGGACCATAATTTGGGAGTGCATATTGTAGTCAACAATGTCCCAGCGTGTGTGTGTGGGGGGGTTAGACGCCGCTCTGCAATGAAACATCTCATTGTATTCCAGCCAGGCTGTCCCCCCAAAAACATTATTTGCCTTCTGGATGGTTGTGGCATACTGAATTAACTGCCACGTCCTACTTGGGAATTTGTATGCCCCCCCCATGTAAATATAGAGACAGGTGGACCATTTCTCCCAGGTCCTGGGTACAAATGGTTTCTTGCGCTTGCTCTTTTCTCCTTTGTCTGCATCCATGCCCCCGTCACCTGGCTCCTCCCCATGCAACAACATGAATATGTCGAGAAACTCACCTTTCCATATCTTCTCCTTGGTTGTCAGAGACAAATGATCATCAGGCAATGAGATGGGGATGGCGTAGGGGTGCAGGTCCAGAGTAAAACCAGTTCGCCCATAAGTAGCTTGTGCCTTAGCAGAAACTATAGAAGTGTCCCACACATGGATAACTGTGTTGGCATCTAATGCCAGCACGGCCGATTTCTCCCAGTACCAATTCGACACTTGTCCCCCAGCCCCAGGACTGGATCCCATCACTGCACCTGTGCTGCAGACCTTGGCCCACATGCCAGCACCCCCGGAATTCCCCATATTGGCGACCGCAGGGCCCGCTATTCCATCATTATTAACAGCCTGCACCAGGACCCCAGGGTCCATGCCCCCATCGGTACGCACTGTTGCCGGGCCCACAGCTATTTCTGCATTGCACATTTGTGCATGGCACCCAAGACCCATAGAGCCCCCTGGACCCACGGACCCCCCAATTCCAATGACTGCGGGACCCGTGGACCCCTCACCTTGGTCACTGGGCACAACCATCATCCTGGTCATCCTAAGTGTATCTGTTGAGGCTGCTTGGGTCCCTCCTGATGAGCATCGGGTGTCCATTTTGGTTTTGGCCCTCTGGCCCTCACCATGATGCGTGGCCGCATCGGGACCACTTCCCGTGAGCTGTGCTCCTTTCTTAGCTCATCTCCACTTTGGTGGAGGAGGGCCCCCCGCTACACCGCCCGAGCTCTGGGCCTGCACCATCTGCAGTGCAATAGCTATCATCTGCGAGACCTCCTGCATGATGTACTGGGGAGCGCTGTCCTGCTGCCCCTAGCCCCTTCTCGATCCTGCAGTGGTGGGCACACCCACCTGGGGATGCTCAAGTTCCCCAGAAGGGGCTGAGACCCCTGCGGCCCAGCCGGCCTGGGCCCTAGTGACCCTGCCAGCCTGCGAACCCTTGCCATCCCTGGCGGACTTGGCAGGTGCTATGACCACCCTGCAACTTGCACTGACAAAGAAGAGCTTCTGTTAACAGGCAGGAAGGTGAGTATGCGTCCCATTGCCGCATGTGTGCCCAGGTGCAACCACTAGGGGTCTGATTCCCCACCCCCGTACCCTGGGGTCATGCAGAAAAACATTTCCTGCCCCTGCCGAGGAAGGACCCACCTGGCAGCCGTACCCCGGCAGCGGCACTCCCAGAGGGGATCCCCCCCCATCAGCCCCCACTGGGGCTTTAACATTAATCCTGTGGGGATTCACCTTCCCTCCCATCAGCCCCTACTGGGGCAGTTAGTCTTAAAAGTACACTGAGCTCTGCCCAGCGGGGATGGCAGGGCTTCCTGTGGAGATTCCCCCTCCCCCCCATCAGCTTCCACCAGAGACCTTAAAATACACGTGGGGTTTTTCCCCTACACCCCACCAGTCCACGTGGGGTTTCCCCCTCTGCCCCATCAGCCCCTTCCGGAGCATTAATTGCGCTGAGTGCCACCGCTCTGCCCAGCAGTGGCAGCGCTCCAAGTGGGGATTCCTTCTCCCCCCATCAGATCTTATGGGGCCATTAGCTTCAAACCTGAGCACCACCCCCGCTGAACAGGGCAGCGGGGCTCCACCAGGGGATTCCCTCTCTGCCCCATCTGGGGCCGTCAATTGCACTGCGCGCCACCGCTCTTTCCAGTGGTGGCGACGCTCCACGTGGGGGCTTTGCCTCCCCCTATCAGCCCCTATCGGGGCCGTTAAATCTCTTTGATGGATCTGCCCACACCAAACCAGATCTCCATTTTGATGGGAATCTGGATCAGCAGCTCCTGACTACCTCCCCTAGCTCAGTGCCATTTTGTGTGTGTATAAAAATATATATATTTTGTTCACTTCACCTGAGCAAAATAGCACCACACTGTGCCATAAAACACAACACGATGCCATTTTTCATGTGTGTATTAAACAAAATACTTTTCTAGTCATGTGGAAAAATGACACTTCACAAGGGGAAGGTGTAGCCAGCAGTAGTTATTTGGAGCAAACTGCCATATGTTGTTCATAGAACATATAGACGTGTATGGCCTGCATGAGTCTGAATTAATCTGAGTTAGCATGCGTGATGCTAAGTTGGAGACAATGGGTGTTAACTAATGTGACACTAGCCTGGTCCACCCACTCTGGCCTATCTGAGCCAGGGCCAAACCCTGCACTTCTGTTTCAGGCTCGCCAGATGGGGGCCCAGTTCAAACCCTGGCGTGGTTGGCAACTAGACCGGAAAGTGGGTCTGGAACAAACTGGGCCCACAGTCTGGGCCCACGAGCTGCCCAGGTGTGCAGGCCAGAGCTGGGCGAACTGGGTACCCAAACCGGATACCTACTTTATTATTATTATTATTATTATTATTATTATTATTATTATTATTTTCTTTTATAAATTTCTTATTGTTTTCAGTTCTTTGGTACATTCATCATTGTACATATGTTTTACAGTCAATTTTTCTTATGTACTTGTGCTTACAATATTGACCACTAACTGAGTACTATTTTTAACTTTTCAATTAACTTATACTAAACATTAATTTCAAAATTAAAATATAAAAAATAAAAGGTAACGTACAAATACAACAAAAATAAAATTGACCACCACATTGTTGAATATTGTTCTAATTGTTAGTTCTGTTTTTGTACTTATTCCCTTGAGTTCATATCATTACTTGCTATGCCCTAGGGGTACGAAAGACCAAACCGGATACCTGCTTTATCAGGAAATTGAATCTTTTTCACAGTACTGAAAAATACTGGTGTCTTGAGGAAGACCACCATTGTTATTGGTTCTTCACATTTACCTTTATCTGTTGAGCTTTGACTAAAACCATTGAGAACTGACAAGTCTGTGTCTTTTTCAGAGACAGTTCTATGATCCTGGTTTTTCTCTGTTCCTAAAGTTTTTTTAAGATAGCTCTTCGAAACCATTTTTCCTTTCTATGCTATTAGGATTCCAGTTTCTATTGAACTTTACTTTGCAACACAGAGTGGAATATTTCAAAATACTTTAATACTAAGATTGGGAAAAATAAGTTGTGATTCTGTGCTTAAATGTTGGTGTACTACACTAGAGACAGATTAAAGGGGCCTTAATTTTAGAAAATTCTTACGTTCTTATTTGGGTGGAGCAACTACTTCTAAAAAGAATAAGGTCCCTGGTCTCAATGTTCTGTATCCAGAAATATTGGTCCCTTCTGAAAACTGTGGCATAACACAAATTGGAACTCAAGATTTTTGTCCTGGTCCATAAATATCTCATAAGTAATTCAAATGGCATACATTTTTCAGAACTATGTAAAAAGTGGACAATAAAATAGCAGGGAAAGAAGCTATTCCCTAAGATAGTTTATCTTTGATGGTTTCTATGGCAGCTTTGAAAGCTCAGTAAATATTCATTTCCCCATTAGAACTTGGAAGGAAGGGAGCATATAAAACACTTTGAATATCATTATCATTAACCTATAAAAGTTCTTGAGATGTGAACTTGGTTAGTTATTCATTTTTGGGGTAATACAAGTTACTCTGATGAAATGGAAAGCCTTAATGATCTAATTGTCAGGAACTGAGGCTATGCCATTAAAGGGTAAGAACCTTTGGTATCCCTCTATAATCACCACAACAAAAGTGAAGGGGAAAATTGAAAGATTTTTCTATGTGTTATAGAGAGAGAGAGTTTTTCTCTGTGTAAAGTAATATTATGCTCTGGATATTGCTACATCATCTCTGCCATAGATGGTGCCAGAGATATCATCAGGGATTGGGATAGCAGTCTCATTATCACTCTCTCTACTTCAGTTCCTGATCATGAAAATGGGAATTTTCATGAAATTTTATGGGACAGTAGCAATGCTAAATACTATATAATATACAGTGGTGAGTTATTTTACAAAGGGCTCTATCTTATAGAGTGGCACGATCCACTCTATAGTTAAGGTGTATTGCATGTGCCATTATAAAGTCTGAACATTCTATTTGTTATTAAATTAACATGATTGAATGTAGGATTGTGAACTTTGGGGTGAAGGGTCACTGGAATAAGTGGTTCGAATTGTCCAAATTTCAGTAGAATTGGTTGGCTAGCAGCTGAGATATCACAGTTTGAAAACCGCACTTTGAAGTCTGTTTTTTCAGTCAGATAGACTGTGTTGAACTGGGCAGGGTAAAGGGGTTTTGTGTTAGTTTGGAGGAGGTGTAAGTCTTTTAAAAATTCAAGGAGGCTGGTGGGGTGTGCCTTTGGTTTATTTTTTGTAAATCCGGTTAGTAGTTTTTAAGTTATGACATCTTGAAAATTCAGTATTAGCCTATGGAGACAATCCTGAGTGTGGAGTGCTTATGAACATACTATGTGTAATGCAGAAACTGTTTAAAAGCAAACAATCTTGCATACTGGGGACTACAACTCCCAGCAGGCACTTTTTGCTAGAGCTTATCAGTGCTGAGCAAAGAGAGGGAACTGCACCTTCCAGGGGGCAGTGTGAGTGACTGTTAAGTCATGTTTAGGGCTGATCTGGTGGTGAGAGGAGGAGAGCAAGACTTGTTGAAGGAGAGAGCTGAAGGTCATTCTGATATGATCCTGCACAGTAGGGATGGGCAAACGCAGTTCGGAAGTTTGGAGTTCAGACTGAACTTGAATAGTTTGAACCAAACCGAATGTGTGAACCTAACTTGAATTTGAATGTTCAGTTCAGATGCGTTCAGTGAGTTAGGAATTGAATATCCATTGGTTTCAATGGAAAACACATTATTGGCTGTAACAGTTTCATTTTTTATGCTATGTGGCTGAACACTGGGATGCCTATACCTCCAATAGAAAGAATTATTTGTACCAAATTTCAAAACAATTGGATAAAGGAATCTGATTTTAGAAGCAGTTGAATTAATGTATTTTGCAATATTCTATATATACATTTTTAGCTGTAACTTCTTTGCATCACATCTAATGTAGGTGAAACTTGTCCAGTTTATACCCCTTCCAAGATTTACTAGCTTTGCCAAATTTCAGAAGTATTAGAAAAAGGGTCTTTGTGGTATAAGCAATTAACATATAAATGTATGTCTGACTATAACATCTTTATAGTCCAACCAGTATACATGAAAGTTGGCAGGGCTATATATTACAATTTCATTATTATTTCTGCCAAATATGAGAAAGATTTTATAAAGGGTATCAATTTTATATGCCTGTACAACATATGTAGAGAAGGGGCCTATGCCTGGGATTCTCTTATGTCACTGTGGTATAAGATCGGTATGCGATGCGAATTGGCCAAAAGAAATGTCAACCAAATATCCTCATTCTGTGCTGGGACCATCCCAACATATCTCCCCCACTTGTTTCTGGGAAGTCAGAAGCATCTGTTTAGGAAAGAGTCAATAGAGATTCTCTTATGTCCTCTGTCTCAGTGCTGCAGGATGTGATTGTGATGATAATTGGCCAGCCTGGATGTGTTTAAACTATGTCTCCTGACTGCTGGGATGCTATCTCAGAAGTCCCAGTTATGTTGCTTATGCCCGCCTCAGGGCCGCCCCCTATGCCCACCTCGAAACCACTACCAATTGGTCCTGTAAAGCTAGAAGCTTGCAGTAATGTGTTTGGCCATTGAATGTGTCTGTAAGTCTTTGGGGTTTCTCCACAGCCTTCCTCCTACAGTCTCGCTCGCCTTGCCATGCAGGGTGCCTGCCTCTGACTGGCACTGAATATGCTGATATTCATCTGAATAATGATCTTCATGGGGACAACATCAATTGCTTATGTAATTGGGTCCCTTTATCAAAATCTCCTGTACTTTTACTGAAATGGCAGGAAAGGTATTTGATACATTCTTGCCAAATATGCTGTAAACAGAGTGGAACATCAAAAAGTTACAGCTGGAAATGTATTTTCAGATTGATGTCTTATAACCTTGGGTTACTTACCCATTCTTTCTGAAAATTTCCAGACATATTAAGAATATGGAGGAATGTAATATGTACAAATTTCATGAACATTGAATGCAAGATAAAGATGTTGTAGCCATGAATGTGTATGGAGCTTTTCTTAAAATCATAATATTCAATTGCTTCTGAAATTGTTTTCCTTTATCTAATTGTTTCAAATTTTGGTTTAAATAGTGCCCTTCATTGAGGGTAAAATCTCCCCAAATCTCATCAAAATTGAATAGGAAACACAAATGTTATAGTGAGAAATATTCTTTTCAGTTTTCCCCCTTTATTTCAAAAACCAAATGTCATTTTCAGTTGCCGATTGCACCAAACTAAAGATCAAGCCGAGCCCGACTGAACCAAATACTAATCCAAACTCAAAGTTTGACCCGAACCATCGAATGGCCAAACATCCAAACCTGGTTCTGTCCACACATCCCTACGGCACAGCAGGCACCTCGGCTTCAGGGCCAGGAACGTCAAGAGACTCCAACTTTTCAACATCCTTTTTGAAGTGTGGAGCCCAAACTGAGTGCAGTGTTCCAGCTGAGGTGTCAGAAGTGTTAAGCAAAGTGGCTTATAGATGCTAGCACTGTTTATATGGAGACCTATATACCAATGAATCATATCCAGGGACCTGTGTTCACTGTATTTCCCCCATTGGTGGCAATGGGGAAATGTGACCACAGGTCCCTGATCTCATATCAAAGAAATTCATTCTGAAGAATATCTTGAATATCCTACATATCAGTTCAGTTTTACAGAGCTGCACAATGCCTATGGAGCAATCATACCATTTGGTATAATGATCATCCTAATCAAAGCATCAATCAATCAGTCAATCAATCAATCAATCAAGATGGTCCTCTTTTTTATCAGATTCCCCATAATACTCCGGGAGCTTGAGGAAAAGGGGGAAGGGTAGACAGACATGTTTTGACTAGGGACTACTCTAACATGCTTTCGACTACATATATGACCAGAGGGATTGGTAAATGTATGGATATTATAGTCTTGATTCTCATTACACTGAGGTCACTTGGATCTTTTCTGGAAGCATACGGGAGCTTTAAAGAGAATTGGGAATGTGTTTCTCTACCGGAGAGGTATAATGAGAATATAGGCTTCTAGGCTTCTGCCTCTAAGGACCAGTGCCGTTTCTGCTCATTGCTGTCAGTAATATCAATTACTTTGTGGGGAAGCTCAGAGTCACCTTGTTCTCTCTAAAGTATATTACTGTCTCATTCAGGTCAGAAGGTCCTGTAATTATTATTTTTTTCACGCCTCCAAGAACCACTCTGACTTTACTGTTGTAAGAATGTCAGCCATTATTGCTGGCAAGGTTAGAAATACCTTGTGGGATTTTAATGCTTCATGGTTATCAAAAAGCCATCCATTGGGATGGGGGATTAGGGAAGTGTCAGGACCCAGGGCTCAAACTGGCAGCCCTGGAAACAGAGAGCCACCAGCTGGTCCTGCAGCACCACCACAGTGCTGTCTGGCACCGCAGTGCTGTCCTTTGGCCCTTTGCTTTCTGTGGGAGCCACACCCCTCTCCCCCAAGTCACCTGCTCCTGATTGGTCAGATAGGTTATAAAGCCACCCAGATTCAACAGGAAGTTGGATGGAGTAACTCTGCTCCAGCCCTTGTCTTGCCTTGCTCTTGTTCCTTCTCCCTTGTCCCTTGCTCTTCCTCCAGCCCTTGCACCATGTCCTGCTCTTGTTCCCTGTCTCCAGTTTCTTGCTCCCAGCCTTTGCTCTGTGTGGATCCAGCCCTATCTCTGCTCTGCTGTGCCCTTTGCCTTGCCTTTTGTTTTCCTCTCTGATCCTATCTGTTGTTCCTGATTCTGTCCCATGTTCCAGAAGCCCCTCACCTCATGCCCCTGAAAGGCCTGATGGAAGAAGTAGGATTTCAAGAGGGATGTGAAGGTCGCAAGATAGGGAGCAGAGCAAGGTGTATGCATTTAGGGAGGAAGTTCCATGCACAGGGAGCTGCATGGGATGGAGAAGAACCAAAGATAGTTTAGGGAGCAGGAGACTCAGGGGTGGGTGAGGGTGGAGGCTGAGCAGGAGCAAAGTTCCCAGAAGGGAACATAGCAGGAATTGAGTGCAGAAAGATAGGGAAGAGAAAGGCCATGAAAAGCCTTGAAGATAAAGACAAGGAGTTTATGCTGGGTGTGAAAGGAAAGATGAAACCATTTCACCTCTATTTTGATGATTTTTTAATATGTACATTCTTCTCTTGTCATGCTGTTTTTATTTAGTTTTATTTTTGTTGGTAATTTGCTGTTTTTGCATGTCTGCTCCATGCTGTGATTCCTATACCTTCCTCAATCCCAAAGTCTTCTGGCAGCAATTTACAATTACAGAAATGTAGTTCATATCCATGGATCTTTCCTTAGTTAGAGTACCCAAAGCTTCAGGGCCTAAAGCCATTTTATCCTACTTGACATGATTATTAGACCTATACTTGTTAATTAGTTTTGTTCATAAAAATGACACCATTAGCTATCATTTTATGGGTATACATACGCTTAGCGGTTCCCCAACCCAAACTTTGCCTGTGTGATCCCATTTTTGGACTTAAATTTATTGTTATGGATCCAGACAACCCCTGAGAATATAACTCCCGGTTGTAGGGGTGTGCACTTTGTTTTTGTTATATTGATAACAAAATTCTTAGTTTTTGTTATAATCATTGCAATAACAAGAATGAAGATAAATGACAAAATCAACAATGACTTTTGTTTTTGTTATTCATTTCATTATTGCCTGGAAGTTCTTTTGGAGGGAAAATGTGGAGCAAGGAGGAGGGAGCCATGTGGGAGGGAAACAGCATTGAACTCTTGACCTTGGCCTGTGATTGGAGGGGAAGGACCTGATGGATGTAATTGCTGGCCAATGAGCAGCGCAAGCAGGTCCCAGGCAGTTGCATGGTACTCTGTGATTGCTCAAT
>QEPC01003954.1:36194-76190 GCA_003113815.1 Sphenodon punctatus
TGCCATCCACCAAGCCCTGGCCGAGCCTCTTCCCTGCCTGGAACATAGGCCCCAGAACCCTGATGATGGGTCCTGGGGATGGAGTGACTGTTACTTGATGCAGTGGAATGATGGCTTCCTGTGAGCAGAATGATGGCCCCAGAACCCTGACGGTGGGTCCTGGCGCTGGAGTGGCAACTTCTGGATCAAGTGGATGGACAGCGCTCCCTGCCTGGAATGTAGGCACCAGAACCCTGACAGTGGGTCCTGGGGTTGATGCCATGGAATGACAGTGCCCCATGAGCGGAATGATGCCCCCACAACCTTGACAGTGGGTCCTGGGGCTGGAGTGGCAGCTTCTGGATGCAGCGGTATGACAGCCTTCCCTGCTAGGGCTGTAGCGGCATCAGCTTTTACCACACTGTGATTCCATTCTGCCATTTTGGAATTTCCCATGCCACACCGTGGTTTTTCTGCCGACATTCTGCTAATTCTGCCAGCATTTTGCAAATTCTGAAACTATCAGAAAAATTGCAGAATTTTTGGAAACTGTCAGAAAACCGCTGTTCCACTATTTCATGATGCTGGCGGAATGGCAGAAGTAGCGAAAATGGCATGTTTCTGCTATTTGTGAAGCCTGTGGAAATAGTGGAATGAAATTAGTGGAACTGCAGAAGTAGCAGAATGAAAATAGTGGAATGAAAGCCTCTGCCACGCCCTACTACTAATTGTGGAAATGCTGTTTCCGGCAGAAATAGCTACCGCTGCAACTTTCTGCTACAACCCTACTCCCTGCCTGTAACATAGGCCCCAGAATCCTGATGGTGAGTCCTGGGGCTGGAGTGGCTGTTACTTGATGCAGTGGAATGATGGCTCCCTGTGAGCAGAATGACGGCCTTAGAACCCTGACGATGGGTCCTGGGGTTAGAGTGGCAGCTTCTGGAAAAAGTGAAACAACAGCCCTCCCTGCCTGTAATGTAGGCCCCAGAACCCTGACAGTGGGTCCTGGGGCTGGATTGGTTGTTACTTGATGCAGTGGAGTGACGGCTCCCTGTGAGCAGAAGAACGGTCCCAGAACCCTGACGATGGATCCTGGGGCTGGAGTGACTGGAGAACTTTGAAGACCAAAGTGGAGAAGGGTTCCATGTGAACAGCCATTGAACATGGGTCAGTCAGTCCTAAGAGATACGTGAGCGACAGTCACAGCCAGGAACGGTCTCAGAACGAAGACTGTGTGAGCCAGGATCTCCCATTCTGCCCCATTGTTCACCCAGCCACCGCCCACTGGCACACTCATCTGAGCTATGGCTGTCTACAAGATTGAGGAGCAAATGGCTGACATGCGGTACCAACAGCAGCAGACACTGGATTGCCAGGGCACAGTAACTGCGCCTGGCACCCCTGCTTGGCTGGGTGTTGCAGGCTGGCAGGCATGTGTGGAGCAGTGGCAGAGGCCCGGCCAGAGCTCAGTAGCTGGCACTAGGGGCCGGGACACCAGGGAAAATACCGGATACCAGATGTACCGGTATCGGATCTCCCAGGTACTGGATTTACCGGTATCGGCATACCGGATTTTTAACACTGGCCACAGTACTGGATTTTTTACTTTGAGGCTATTGACTTCAATGGCTGCAATGTAAAAAATATGGTACCATGGCCAATGTTAAAAATCCGATATGCCTGTACAGGTAAATATCGGATTTATCAGATTAAGTCAATACACTGAAATACCTGCAATATTGGATCTCAGGAGAACTGGAATTCCCACCCCTAGCTGGCACCCCTGCTCAATCGGGTGTTGCAGACTGACTGGCATTGGTGGAGCAGTGGCAGAGACCCGGCCAGGGCTCGGTGACTGGCATCCTTGCTTGGCTGGGTGTTGTAGACTGGATGGCATTGGTCAAGCCCAGCCAGGGCNGTTGTAGGCTGGATGGCATTGGTCAAGCCCAGCCAGGGCTCGGTGGCTGGAACCCCTGCTTGGCCTGGTGTTGCAGACTTGGGTCGTACTCAACTGAACTGAAGAAGCTCTATTGCAAATTGGGCAATCCTTGCCCATTGGTGAATCTCATGTTCACCCAGACCTGGCCGCTGGTGCACTCATCCAAGCTATGGCCATCTACAAGACTGAGGAGCAAATGGATGACATGTATTAACAACAGCAGCAGCAGCAGCAGCAGCAGCAGATATTGCACTGCCCGGGCACAGAAACTATGGTACTGACAGCAGAGGTGGCATTGGCAGCAGCAGAGGACATTGGATTACCTGGGCACAGAACCCATGACACAGACAGCAGAGGTGGCATTGGCAGCAGCAGCAGACATTGTATTACCTGGGCAAAGAACCCGTGGAACAGCAGAGATAGCAGCAACAGGATTTGCCTGTGCATCGCACCCGTGGAGCCACAATGGTAGGATTTGCAAGGGAAGAGCTCCCATACATCAGCAGACAGCAACAGCAGGATTGTGTGGGCACATTTGGATTTGCCAGGACAGAACACCCATAGACCAGCAGACAGCAGCAGCGTGATTACCAGGCCAGTGGGTCACATGACCCAGGGATGCCAGGGCAGGCAGACAGGCACCTTGGCATGAGCAGAAGGCAGGGTGAGTAAGAGTTTGAGTTTGGCAACTGGGACAGGCAGACAGGCAGCGTGGCATGAGCATGGGAAGGCAGACTGAGGCAGGCTTTGATCTAGGCCACCTGGGTGGGCGGACGGGTGGGTGGTCCGACAGGTAGTGTGGCATGAGCATGGGAAGGCAGACTGAGGCAGGGTTCGAGCTTTGCAACCTGGACGGGAAGGGCAGACAGGGCAGCGTGGCATGAGAGGCAAGCAGATTGAGGCAAGGTTTGAGCTTTGCAACCTGGGTGGGCAGACAGGCAGTGTGGCATGAGAAACAGTAGGGAAGGCAGGCTGGGACCTTGGCAGGGCACTCAGATAGACTGGCAAAGAGTGTGTAGCGTGCACAAGAGTGAGCCAGTCACAAAGGCGGGCCGAGATCGTCTAGGCAGAGGTCGGCTGGCAGGCTTACAATTTCTCAATGCCACCCTACATCATGAGGTCAGTCAAATAAGCCGGCCGAGGCCATCTATTATGATAGAGAGGGGGGGGCAGGTGCCAGGCATTGGGAGGGAGGGACAGCACCTCATCACAGCAGCAGCAGCCCAGATTGAGGAGTCCCATCCCAAGACTTCACCTGGCATGGGATGGTGTGTGCCACTGCACCATCAATCCATGTCCAGGGGCAGCTTGGGGAATCCCAGCAGCAGAAGGTTCACCTTCAAGAAGAGCAACTGCTCCACCAACTTGGCCCCCAGTCTCAGGCAGTGCAGCAAACAAATGTCCCCCACCATGGAGAACACTCGCTCGCTGGGGACACTGGTTGGTGGGCAGGACAAGAGACCCTTGGCCACTTTGGACAGGGCCGGCCACATGTTGGTCTTACTGGTCCAGTAGGCCAAGGGACCACTGTTAGGTTCAATGCATGGCTCCTTTTCCAGGTAGGTCTCCACTGCTGCTGACATGCCGACGTATTCCCTCAGGTAACTCTGCCTGGGCACCACCTCCACGACTGCCGTCATCCACGCTGCTTGCCCTAGTGTGCATGACTCCATGCTCCACATAGTGACCTGCACATAGCAGCAGCTGCTTCTGGCAATAGGGGTGCTGCTTAGGGATGGGTGAACAGAACCGAGTTCGGAAATTCAGTTCGGTTAAAAAATAGAGTTCGGTTCGGAAGTTCGGTTCAGTCGACTGAATTGTTTGAGTTCAGTCCGAACTCTGAACTTCCGAACCGCATTCGCCCATCCCTAGTGCTGCTGCTGCTCAGCCTGCTGCTTGTGCTGCTACCGCTAGGGCTGGGGACAGGGATTGCCCCTGCTGGCCGAAAGGGTTGGCTGCTCCTTTTCCCACCATCCCCAGTGGCATCCTGCTGCTGATGCTGCTGCTATTGCTGCCGCACAATCTCCAGGGCCTGCTCTGCCTGCCAGACCCTCTCCACCCTTCTAGTGCCCATAGAGTGCTGTCTGGCGTACCACGCTGCCCTTGACTCTGGGGTCCAACATGGTTGCCAAGACATATTCCCCACACTGCAGAAGCTAATCAAACCACGCCTTCAGTCCTGCCTTCAGCTGCCGCACCAAGGCAACTGCCTCAGCTGCCAGCTTCTTGCCCTGAGGGCCACAATTCTGCCCCTGGATAATCTCATCCAGCCTCCTGAGGAGACTCTGGACCAGAGGGGTCACCTGGCTGATGGTGGCCATGGAGGAGCTGATGGTCTCTGTCACGGCCAGGAACGGTCTGAGTACAAAGACTGTGTTCACCAGTATCTCCCATTCCACCTTATTGTACCCTGAAGGTGCCCCATGTCTGTCACCAGTTGTACCTGATGCAAGGCGGCTTTCTGCTAGAGAAGCTGCTCAAGCATCAGAAACGTGGAATTCCACCGGCTGGATACATCCTGCACCAGCTGGTGCACTGCGAAGCCTTGCTTTGCCTGCTTCACCCGGAAGAGGTTGCTGCCCTTCATGCTCTAGTTAAAGAAACCAGCCAGCTTCCTTCCACACATAATGGACTGATGCTGCTGATGCTGCTCCTGTGGCTCCTTAGGGATGGGCAAACAGAACCGAGTTTGGAAATTCGGTTTGGTTCAGTTTGGAAATTCTGTTCGGTTCGGAAGTTCGGTTCGGTTGACCAAACTATTCGAGTTTGGTCTGAACTCCGAACTTCCAAGCAAAGTTTGGAAATTCAAACCCCATTGGACTAAATGGAATATTATCTTTTAGGGGTGTGCGAACAGAGCCGAGTTCAGAAATTCGGTTTGGTTCGAAAATCGAGTTTGGTTCAGAAGTTCGGTTCGGTTGACCGAACTGGTCAAGTTTGGTCCGAACTCCGATCTTCTGAACTACGTTCGCCCATCCCTAATGTCAGTTAGGATTGTGAATTTATCCATAGATAGCATGATCTTAGATGGAGTCATGACATGTACTTTGGGAACCTCTGTGTGGGGTCCTCAATGGAAAGATATTTTTGGTCTACAAAATGGCGTATGAAGACCACAATGTCAAAGCATTATCATATAATGCTTTTCAGATCTGGAATGGTAGCACATGGAGCAACCAGCCAGGAAGGATGTTGTGAGTGCCAGCCGCAAGCGCTGCTTGTCTCCTTCGTAAGTGGGAAGGTGATGACTGTGCCATCACACGTTACCCCAAAACCTGCTTTTGCTTTTTTTCCTCTTGCAGATTTCTAAAAGTGCTTACAAGTTCTACCCTTCTATTCTGGCTTTACAACGTGTGTGCATAATTTTCAGCAGGGTGCTGATGGCAGAGCTAGGCCTTTCTGCTGACCGTGCCAAAGCCACAACTCCTGTGGGTCAGGGTCACAGGTGTGGGTGGGTGGCAGGCAGGCCCCTCTCCTGGCCATAGGGCCAGAGAACACCAGGCAGCCCAAGAGCAAGGCTTTAGATCAGTTCAGAGCAGCAACTGCAAGCAGCACCGGCACTTGAAACTGACGACAGCTGGGTGAAATTAACAAGAAGACTTGGAGAAGAGGAAGAGCTGGTTGTGGAGCAGCAGGGAGCTTCCCCAGTGACACGGTCCATATACAAAAACCCCTAACCCAGTGCTGGCAGAAAATGGTTGTCAAAGGACTGATCCACCAATTCAGGTGTATTTTTCCATTTCCACATGCACAATTGGGCTCATTTTCTTTTTAATATGTGAATTTTTCTTGCCCTTCATATGTTCCAGATTTGCAGAAGTTAAAACACCTGTTCTTGTAATAATAGGATTTGGAGACCTGGTCGTGAGCATTTTTTAAAAGTGCATTTAGCCCAAAACATGCACATCAGGGCATTCCAATGTGTCGCAAACATGCAGGGAAATTAAAAATATGCTGAAATGCATAACGTGAAAATTCCCCCGGTAGACGCCTTGTGCGCCGCGGGGGTCTTTGTGCCCGCCCCGCTTGGGGAAGAAGGCACAGGGTCCTGGAAGGGTTCCCGCCAAGCAGGAGTTGAGCTACGGCTTGCTGGCTGTGCAAACGGCCATCTGCTGGGTTCGCCGTTTGCAGAGCCCGGGGATGCATCCAAGCACGAAATTCAGGTGCGCTCATTGGTCGGGGGGAGGTCACATGGTTAGCGTGCGCTGTGCAGCTCTTCAGTTGGCTGTCAGGTGGGAATGAAACCCACCCGTCCACCCCAGAACTAGTACTGTGGATTTAATCCAGTCGCCAGTCCAGTGTGGGATCAGGAAAGAATTTTGTCCCCGTGGTGGGTTTTCAACTTCCTTACAGTACTGTTCCATTGTTGAGATGTCTTGCTGTGGGTTCTGGGCCTTTTTTTTTGTCGCAGCTGCGGCGGTGTTCAGTACCATATGGTAAAGAATGGGGTGGGTTTCACCCCAGAGAGGCATTTTGGGGAGGATTGGTTCATCATCCAAGGTGAGGTAGGGAATCATTTTAGGGGGGTGGCGCCTGGCCCCAGATGATCCCTGGAAGGAAAGAGAGGTGTGGGGTGCGTATGGGTAGGATCTAAGCAGTCCCGAAGTATGCATCTGCATCTGTCCTTTCGGGTAATGGATCAAGGTGGTCCAGTGGAAAAGGGGGGATTGGACTGGTATCTCCAATCCAGGAGGTTAGGCTGATGGTACTGAACGCGGGGAGTGAGAGGTTGAGCGGATAGCGTTTACAACAGGCAGGTTCTTTAACTTTCTCACTCCCCTTGTTATTACTCACCCTACCTAGCTCGGCCTAATTTTCAATTAATAGTTAATTGGCATTTTTAATTGGTATTCTAATTGGCATTCTAATGAGAATTGGGTCAATTGGATAAAGGAGGCAATTGACAATTGGGCAAAAAATTTCATCAGGTTAATTGGCGTCTAATTCTATCCACCACTTCTTTTATGATTGGATAACTGGTTAATTGGTTCTAATGTGATTCTGTTCTTCTTGACAGGTTATGAAGGGTGATTGGTTTTGAATAAAACAGCTGCGGCCAGTTTACCCAATCAACTTGTGACTGTGTCTTATTCCTAGTGCGGGGACAAAGCCCTAATTGTTAAGGAAGGCAAGTTAACTAAAACAATATCCTATCACAAACACTGGCTCTTAGATTGCCATTTTTAGCCATTTAGGTTAATAACTTGGGGCACAAAAAGGCAATGCTTATGTATATACATGTACCACTATTGTTTGAAGAAATGTGCACCATCTTGAATAAGAACACAAGAAGATAAGCAAAGGGCTAATATGGTAAACTAGATCTCTGAGTAGATACCAATCTGCTAAGGTTTTATTTGGAATTTTATATTTATCAAAGTTTTTGTTTCTTTCAACGTACCTCAGTAAACATTGATGACAAAGAGTAACCAAGACTTCCATTACCCTCTGCTATAATTGTGCAGACTGTATTAATCAGCTGGTCGAGATGCTTTCATGCATCTGTTCTTTGGCTCATATAATGCATTTTTGTCTGGCTATTTGGGCAATTTTCTTTACTTACACACCAATAACTTGGTTTATCCCTTAATAATAAGAGGGCACAGGTTATGAATACTTCATGCAAGCAGCAGCAAAATAGGGATGGGATATAACTGTTTTCACAGCTCATCTGGAATTATGCATTTGGCTTATGAAGCATGCAGCTCTGTTCGATGAAAAATGAATGAAATAAATATTAGTGTCAATCTAGTTACATGCCTGCACTGTTTAAAACTTGTGGGTGTAATTGTACATTACATTCTGAATTATTCCTTTCTTATCATAATTTGCTCAGTGTGGTGTTCTTTTTGATGAGAGCTAACACCAGTCCAAATGCTGAAAAGAAAAGAAAGGAAGGTAGAGGGCAGATTAAATTAAAAGGAAAGTGAAGTGAAGAGGAGCAGGTAGGTCAACTAGAGTGAGTTTCCAATGAAAAAGCTGGGAGCTAAGGGTTGGATATCTGTTTGTATTCCTCCCTTTCCCTTAGGTTCAGGGTGGCTCACATTTCAACCAATTAACTTTAACCATTAACATTTAGTTAATTATCTAAACTAGTAATCTTCACAATATCCCTGTGAAGTAGGTTAGTCTGAGAGATCTGTGACTGGCCCAAGTTTACCCAATGAGTTCATGTCTAAGGCAAGTCTTGAGCCGAGGGCCTCCCACTGCCTGTTGGTCCCAGTACTGTGCTCTTTTATTTATATTTATATTTATATTTATATTTATATTTATATTTATTATTATTATTAGTAGTAGTAATAGTAGTAGTAGTAGTAGTAGTAAACAACAGATTATATCTGTTACCAGATGCAATGCTAAATTCACAGAAACCTATTGTGTGTCGCTGACATCATCCAATGGGGCATGTAGTTGGCTTTACAGACATTTATGCAGCTGTGTGCTTTCACAGCTACCTAATAATCCCTAGTAGTCCCAGCTGATGACTGGAAGCTGTCCTTTGATGCTAGGGATCCCTATAGGACCACAGACTGCAAATGGGACAGTGGCCTTATCTACATGTAACAGTGGGGCTACATTCAAGCCACAGCTGCATGATGTCAGTGATCATGCTTTCTGGGATCACAGTCCCTATTAAGCACATGGCACAGAACTTGTTTGCATGTAATAGGTGAATGTGTGTTTAACACCCAAACAAGTGGCTAGTGTTATGTCTGGTAATATCTATTATCTATGAGAGTGCAACAGATACTACTTTGCTCACCTGTATTTGTGGATGAGCCTGTTCATGTAGACACTTTTGTCTCCAGTTCAGGTGGCTCAAAGGAGGAATGGGACTGTATGAGCGCTGGAGCTTCTGCATAATACTGGATCCTGGAGGGACCAACACAGGAGGGTGATTCCAACAAGGTCACAGTGGGTGAAAACAGACATGACGCTAACCACCCTTTAACCACCCTTGGTGGTCATTTATGCATGTTTCAGGGCTTCATAGGGCACCAATACAGCCCTGCAACATGCATAAATAACCACCCAGGGTGGTTAAAGGGTGGTTAGCGTCATGTCTGTTTTCACCCATTTTCTCCCCATCATTTCCCACAGGTGAGCGTCACCTGCTGTCTGCACAAAATACCCAGTTTTGTGATATACTCCCAGAGGTAGTCACTTGCCAAATGTGTACCCTAAAGTGGAATGTGTACCCTAAAGTTGGAAACACCAAACAGGAAATGCTGTTTAATCAAGGAATTTCATAGCTTGAAAAGAAATCTTTCAAACAGCATCAATAATCTAAAGAAACCAGGAGCAAAAGAACAAATATCTAGTCATGCTCCTGAAAAGTTCAAGTACTAGAGACGTTGTTGAAGAATTTGCATATTCTCCCCTTTTAAAGGCAGACTAAAGGTTCTTGGGACCATATGCCAGTGTCTACCAGTCCAGTTGAATAGTGTGAGTGTTGTGTGCCACTCACTCACATCCCATGTGTGATGGCACCTAATGGCAACATGGGCGAGTGCCACAGGACATTCTCAGCTCACAAATGGGGTTATTGCCCCCTCAGGTCCCCTTACCAGCCAGTTTGCAGCCAGCACATGGAGCAACGAACCTGGAAGGATGTTATGAGAGCCAGAGGCAAGCACTGCTTGTCTCCTTCATAAGTGGGAAGGTGATGAATGGGGCTTGTGGCTGGCACACGGGGCAGCCAGCCACAAGACTCACTCATCTCCTTCTCAGGCATGCCCCTCTAACAGACAGCATGCCCACATGTTGGCCCGCATGCCAACATGTGGGTGTGCATTAGCATAGTGTTCCCTGCCTGCCATGACACATGTTCCTGGTCTTGAGGGAGCTAATAAATGGACAGACGGACATCCACTCATGCTGTTTGTTTCCACCCAGAGGAGTCAAGGATTCCCCTGGAGCCTCCAGGAGGAAAGCTGTCAAGACTACAACCCATCTAAGTTTCATCAGAAGCAGAAGAAACATATAGGGTCCCTCCCTCAGTCGCCCTAGTGGCCAGGCCTCACATCAACAGTCCTATACTACAAGCAAGGGAACTAAGGCTGCAAAATTAGCAACTTGTCCAGGTCCACTCAGTGAGTCCAAGATTTGAACTCAGGACTCCCATCTCTAAGGTCGCTCTGTTCCCTGGGCCACACTTGCCTTCACCAGTATGGGTATCCTTCTCTAATGAAAAACCCCACAATATCCTGCTCAAACAAGAATGTAGAAATTGTTTGTCTATCAATGGTAAGAAAGTGGTCACTTTGGTAATCCAGAGTCGGGCACGGCTTCACTTCTGAGGCTGAAAAAGAAAACTGCTTGAAACTAGGGATGGGCGAACAGAACGCCTTTCAGATGTTTGGACGTTCAGTCGTTCAGTTAGAAACCCGAGTTCAGGTTCGACTGTTCAGTTCGGTGGAGTTCAGTTCATCCGAACTCGGACGAACATTCATAAAAGTGCTATCGGTACTGAAACCGAAACCGAAATTTTTTTGGTATTGGTATTTTTGACCCCGAAACCACCCCTGGTGTCCACCCGTGGTGCCAGGAAATCTTCTCCTCTTCCAGTCACATTTTTCCCACCCAAAGTCATATTTTTCCCACCCCCGAACTCATCCAAACTCATCCGAACTTTTCCGAACTGTTCAGAAGTTCAAGCATTCAGTTCAGAAGTTTGGTTCGGTCGTCCGAACAGGCCGAGTTCGGGCCGAACTCTGAACTTCCGAACTGCGTTCACCCATCCCTACTTGAAACAACCTAACTAATTTGTGCTGGTGACTACATGTAGAAAGGGTAGAAGAACTGCAAACAGATGGCCTCTTTTGCACCAAGATATTAGTGGAGGCTGCATGAACGGTGACCTGGAATGATTCTTGCTTGAGTCACAACATGTCTTTCATGTGCAGGCCAAAGAAAAATAAGTGCTGAGTGAGAGAGAAGCATTTTCCACATCAGTGAATGCTGTGAACAGCTTGTTAGAATCATTGGAATCTGAAGCCTACCTATGACGCATTAAATAGTCAGAAGGGCTCTTCCGAGCTGTATTTTCATATCTACAATTTAAACATGTTAGGCCAATGTTGTCTGCCAAGATATGGAGCCAGTCACTCCTAGGATAACAGAGCCAGTTTTCCCCTCAGGATTCTGATGAATTCTGAATTGTGGGGGAGGGAAAGAGAATTAGAGAAGAGCCACAGAAAAGCAGGATGTGGGAGAAATCAAATGTGAAACAGGGAAATGATGAAGAAGTCACTATTAGGAATATTGTGGTCACTGTGGTGTATTGTTTTTTTTTTTAAAAAAAAAATATTGAGGCTCAGCATTACATATATATCTTTTATATCATTTTTTGTTGTTTGTCTCTAGCCTTGTGAACAAAATAAGCTAGTTGTAGCGAGATCAGAGGAGTTTCCTCTTGTGGCCAGACTAGTTGAACTGAATTCCTCTTTCTCCCTAAACATTATCCCCACCTCCCATCCCCCATTTCCTTCCAGAGACATCCTTAACTTGAAGAGTTCCTTTTTTATTTTGTATAAGTCCACTTTCTGCTATTGTTCATTGACTACTCCTTTTCTATGTTGTGGTCTCAGTAAAAGTCTCTTAGTAATATTTTCTCCATAGGATACTTCTGTATGATACTGCTGGAAAGAATCAGCCAGTTCGGTTGCCATTTTTTGTAGAATTTGTCCAAACTCCTGCTGCAATTCTCTCCATGAGAACACATACCACAGTCTTTGAAGTAACATATTTTCAGTTAGACTTTCCATTGCTTTCCAGTGACAGGCTATTACGTGCAATGCAGCTAGTCGTATTTGATTGCATGCATCCATTTGATCTTTGTTTATCTGTACCTTTGCGAATAGTCCCAATAGATCTACACATAGTTTGAATGGGAATGTCACATCTGTTATTCTTTTAAAAATTTCCAGACCACCCACCAAAGACGGCGTACCTTATCACATTCCCACTAGCAGTGCAATGTACTTACTCTATCTTGGCATCCATGCCAACAATTGTCTTTCCCCAATATGGCTGTATATTTAAGTGACACAGTACTATCTTAATATCAACTTAATTTGTATTTCTTTTACCATTAAAGAATTCGAGCAGTGATGCATTATCTGCCATATTTGGTTTAATTCCTTTGGTAGAAATGTCCTATCAAGATCTTTCTCCCATTTTTTAAAGGTATTCTAGGTTAGGAGGTATCATGATTTTTTGATAGCTAGATATAACCTTGATATTATACCTTTTCTTGCTATATTTTCAAACAATTCACTCTAATAACAATGATTTTCTTCTATATTGTTCCCGATAGTGAGTGCCATCACATTTCTTAAATTTATTAGGAATAGTCAATGTCAGGAGCAGATTGAAGTGTCACAGCCTGGTCAGCAAACATACAACAGGGAGCCCTTTCTCTTCTGTTTATGTGAATCTTTTTCAATACCAGGAGTGTGCACCAAGCCCCCATGTAATTTTCATTTGTCGTTTTCATATTCATTATTCAAAAATGTCATTTTTGTTATCATTATTAACGACAATGTCATTTTCATTTTTGTTATCATTATTGTTTTTGTTATCATTTTTGGTATTGGTTTGATATAATTTTTGTTATCGGTATCGATATTTGTTATCGTTGTTGATATCGGTACCATTTCAAACAAAGATTTTATTTTTGGTATCAGTATCATTATTGATTCCTGTGCACAACTAATATTTATATAAATCTAAGGGAGACAGAGGCAGGGGAAAGGAAAACTATCTATTATCTAATCAATTATCTATATAACTATTCTAATCTAATCTATATATCTATAATATATATCTGTATCTAATCTATACCACCATCTATATATAATGTACAGGGGGGAGAAGGGCAAGGAAAGGGAGAAGGTAAAATGTAGGGTATGAGGAAGGAAAGGTATTGGTGGGAATACCAAATAAATAAATAAATAAATAATATGAGGGCTAGGGAGGATTTTTTTATGTGCAAGCACCATGGTTCTGTAAACGCAATCTGACAAGCAGAGCTCTCACAAAAGAGAGAAAAAACCTGGTCCTCCTAATATAAAGGGTTGCAGTGCCGTCCCCCAGAGCCCCCCTGATTGGTTGTGGGAGGCATCAGGCAATCACAGAGTCCCATGAGACTGCTGTGGCCTGCTTACGCAGCTCATTGGCCAGAGATACATCCATCAGATACTGCTGCTGAGCTGCTCACCCCTCCCAACACAGGCACAGGTCAAGCATTCAACCCTGTTAAGACTCCAAGATGTCTGCTCCCTCCTCCCCTCTCTACATTTTCCCTCCAAAACCCATTCCCAACTGCCACAGCACTAACAATAACGACAATGATAACGATATTGTAATTTTTGTTTCTTCTTATCGTTTTTGTTATAATTTTTGTTATCATTTTGGTATTGTTTTTGATATCAATATCATTATCGGTATTGATATCGGTAGTGTTACTGTTATCGGTATTCATGGTTGTCATTTTTGGTATTCTCAGTTGTCGTTTTCATTATCATTGTCGTTATTCTCGGTTGTTCTTTTCGTTATTGCAATAACGAAAACTAAAATGACAATTTTCGTTATTGTTATTGTAATAACAAAAATGACATGCACACCCCTAAAGACATGCTGCATGTCCTAATCTCCTCCCTCCCTCCCCACCTCATAGTTTATTGGTTATTTCTCAAAATTTTGCTGAGAGTGAAGGATGAAGATTGAAGAATGGCTCTTTAGAAGGAGTTTAACTCAAGGAGTCCTCACTGTATCCCTCCTTTTACCTTGCTGTCTTTCATATAATCCTAGAGTTGGAAAGGACCTCAGGGGTCATCTAGTCCAAACTCTACTTGGACGTTGCTAGAAACATGAAATTGCATCTGCACAGGCCCCTGAGGCAGTGAGGGGACCCAAAATTATGCTACTCATGAAGGTGGTAGATGGGCGACAGTGGGCCTGGACTAGGTAGGGGCTGGTTAGCATTTGCTGAACTTACTGAGTGTTAAATTTGCCACTGCTCAGTGTTACCTTTGTTTTCTAGTCCTACAAGTTAACATTGATATTCAGAACATAAGGCATATTTTAATGGGCATGCCTCAGTATGGACTCTACTGCATAGTTATACACACACACATACACACACACACACACACACCAGACCTATGCTTAAAACAGAAAATATAGCTAACATCAAACAAATGTTAATCCCTTCCAGCTATTAGTAGCTGTAACTTTGCATCATCACAGAGGCTGTCAAATATAATCTCAATGAGATTCCTTCAACATAATTGCAGAGTAAGAGTTTGCATTGAAAGATGGTTCATTAAACTTCCTAAATTTTTGTGTCATGGTATTTATTTTTCAAAAGAGGTGCATGAATGTCTACACCACATACCTATGCCCCAGGATACAGCAGAGGCAAGTCAAAAAGAGACATGCAGGGCTGCTTATTTTATTCTATCCTGGGGGTTAAAATAGCAACAGCACTACAGTTTAGTTTACCCTAATGGTCAGAGAGTTGAATTCCACCCTTCATATTAGGAATGGGCGAACGCGGTTCGAAGTTCGGAGTTCGGACCGAACTCGACCAGTTCGGTTGACTGAACTGAACTTCCGAACCGATCACGATTTTCGAACTGAACTAAACTGAACCGAATTTCCGAACTCGGCTCTGTTCGCCCATCCCTAAAAGATAATATTCCATTTAGTTCAATAGGGTTAGAATTTCTGATCTTTGTTCGGCAGTTCGGAGTTCGGACCGAACTCAAATAGTTCGGTCGATCGAACTGAACTTCCGAACTGAACCGAACCGAATTTCCGAACTCGGTTCTGTTCGCCCATCCCTACTTCGTATTTTCAGGCTGCTTTCACATAAGCCTTTTCTCCCTCCTCTTCAATTCCTTTCATGCAATTGTAATCACATGTTTTAACTGCTCCCATGTTCCCCTCTCCCACTTTAAAAGTGACCTCCTATGTTGCCCAGTCTGCTGCTAGATATCCTGAACTTTTCAAAGCCTGGTGTTACTTCCAAGTGCCAAAGTGCAAACAGGAAGTTCAAGCAAAAAACAGGATGGGGAGGGGTGTGTGGAACCATGGGAAATACATGACTGGATGTTTTTAGACAACCACCCATTACCCATCAATCACCTACACACCATGCATGGGCATTTTCAGACAAGACACTCTCCACCCACTACCCACCCATTATACATGTTGCAGGGTTACAGGGTTGCCCTATGACTACCCTGTAACATGTATAGCCGGTGGGAAGTGAGTGGGTGGGGAGTGTCATGTCTGAAAACGCCCCATGTTGCAGGGCTTCATAGGGTGCCAATGCAGCCCAGCAACATGCATGATGGGTGGGTGATGGGTGGGGAGGCGCTTGCATTGTGATGAAGGCGGACAGACAGTAGGATTAACCCCTTCAAACATTACACAAAATATTTATGAGGGAATAATCATGATTGTTAAACATTGGTTTCTGAATTAAATGTTTTAAATTAAATGTACATTATATCTCTTGCATCCTGTGATCTAGTCTTTTCACATGATTAAAAAAAAAGCAGGGGAAAGGGATTTTCATGGACTTAGCATCTTGTGTGAATGCAGCCTCAGAGGGTGCAATCCTCAGTGGCAAAACTCCCTTTGGCATTAATGGGGGAGGATTGTCCAAACTAAGACTAACAATGGAATGGCTTTATTCACCACACCAAGCTCACTATTGTTCTGACTTTGTGTGGAAAGGGGTGAATATTAATCTTAGAACTATCTGCTAATTATTTTTTTTAAAATAGGTGAATAAAGCTAGGCTCTGAAGCATATCTCTAGCTCTATGGCAGTCAATAGTCTCCTCGAATGCTAGCCAAGGAGCTGTGCAATTTTGTGCAAGTACTGGTAGCATTTCTGAGAGATTTCCATTTAAACCACATCATGTTTAACACTACAGATGAAACAAACCCCGTCGCAACACAACAGAAGCTTGTGCTTACAGAGTACGTGCTAGCCTCAACGTGAATTGCAATTAGTTGTTAGCAAAATGATTAGTCGTGCTGCTGGCAAGTTCAGTATATAATCAGACTTACACAGGAAAGTTAAAGTCTCCCCAGGATTTATGTTATTTAACAGAAAAGCTGAACTGATTCAAGCATTTAATGCTTATTTTTGGATCTGCCTTACTATACCATCTGCAATTGGAACATTCTGAACTTAAGTTCTGATCGCCACTGACCTCTACTAGTTACTGTCCTTGCAGCTCTGTGTGCTGATATTGCTTTGCACTAGTGTACCATCTCATGTGCAGGAAACAGGGGTGACCACTGCTGGGGGGGGGGGCACTGGACATAGAACCCCATAAGTGCCTCCAACCCCTGCAGCCCCATAGTGCTGCCCCCAAGCTCATTCTTACTGTTGCCATGCTACTGCCATATTGGGAACTGTACTGTACCCAGCATGTGCAGAAGTTCCCCATGATGACTGCCACTTTTAGTACATGCTCAGTAGTTCCCAATATGGTGGCTGCCAACTACTGAGCATGTGCCAAAAGTTATTTTATGCATATTAAGACTGAGTTTCACAGTGACGCTTTCCCCACAGCTAGGCATATGCAGGGCTCTTCTCCTGCACAGTGGATTCTCTGGTGTGTAATGAGGGAAGCGCTCCCCCTGTAGCATTTCCCAGGAAGGGGACATGTAAGGTTTCTTCCTGTGCAGATTCTGAGTGCCCGAACTTCTCCTAAGCTTTCCTCGCACTCCTGGCATGTACATGTTTCTCTGATCTGAAACCAGCTCAAATCCCTGACCTGCCAATTTTCTTTTCAAGCTCCTCACCTACAGGAGCATCTGCTGATTTCCTCATTTTTTATTTGCTACTAACATTGTGTAGGTTTTTTTAAGATCTTCATTCGCTGTGTTGAGTTGTGGTTTTTTTTCCACTCATTGTGTATTTCATAGTGAAATGTGAAATTTTAATGGTGGCTTAGCCCCCGATGTGCCCCACTCCCCAACCTGAGAGCTGACCAGCCATTACTAGCAGAAAGTCTGAATAACCAACAGTGACCATTGTCTGCTTAGTAACTTTATTTCTAATATTGCTCATGAAATAGTGCACTAATCTGTGCCCGAGCATGGGAAGAGATTTAAGCACACTCTAACTGACCCTATTAATTTGATTCCTGCCTGGAAAGGAAGACAGCTGACATCTCGTAGTCTCTACATCATTGAGACTCCACCCCTCAATCCACCCCACCCCGCTTCTGATTAGCATTTTAGCATTAAAAGTTTAAAAAAATAAAGAACACTCCCATCATTCTGTCTGGCTCACAAATGACCAAGGGAATCTTGGTTACAAATTATACAAATGATATTGGTATAGAGCAACATCCGTTAGCATTTCAATTTCCCTGCACCTCTGTCCACACAGAGAAACTCATCTAATCCTATAGAAGATTGATCATGTTATTGCCACCAGCTGTGTAGATACTGTGAATGTTTCTTCATGGCAGAACTAGCCTAGGTGAACTCTGGGGTTCCATCCAGCTCAGTGAATCTATTATTTTATTCATTCAGATTTCATCGGGAAAGTAATCATAGAATAACAGAGCTGGAAGGAAATGTGAGGGCCATTGAGTCCAGCCCCCATGTTGGTAAACAATTTTCCATGCCTAAATCATCTCGGACATGAGCTCATCAAGCCTCTTCTTAACAATCTCCAATGAAAGAGAATCCACAACTTCTCTGGTTTTGCCCATTCCATTGTACGACTATCATTACCATTAGCAATTTTTGCCTGATGTTCAGGCAAAATTTCCCTTGCTGCAGCTTATTATTATTATTATTATTATTATTATTATTATCAAACATTTATATAGCACCAGCAGTGTACCTGGCACTTTACAAAGTAATAAAATAGACACGGTCCCTGCCCCTAGGGCTTACAATCTGAGAGACAGGAGCTGGGGGAGAGACTTAGGAAGGGGAACAGAGGGAGAGACAAGGGGTCTAACATTCATGAAGATGCGAGGTCTCAAGTGCACGTACTTGGCTTGGTTACGATGAGAATGACAGCAGGCAGGTCCATGTTGCAAGGATAAGGGTAAACCGATCGTAGGTATAGGAATAGTGGCTCAGCAGGATAAAGAGTCAGACAGAGCAGAGCGAAAGAGGTGAGTTTTAAGGAGAGATTTGAAGGTATGAAGGGAGGGGGCAAGGCGGATGTGGACAGGGAGGGAGTTCCAGGCATGGGGGGCAGCAAGTGAGAAGGGACGAAGGCGCTTAGGGGAGCAGGGAAGGCGTGGAAGGGTGAGAGAAGGGACAGAGGAGGAGCGAAGTGCACGGGCTGGAGTATGGAGGGCGATAAGTGCAGAGAGGTAGGGGGGAGCAAGGTTGTGAAGAGCTTTATAGGTGAAGACTAGGAGCTTGTGCAGGATTCGTTCAGGAAGGGGAAGCCAGTGAAGCGAAGAGAGGAGGGGCTGCACATGGTCGAAGCGACTGGCGAGGTAGATGACCCTGGCAGCAGAGTTTTGGACAGAAATGAGGGGAGAAAGGTGAGACCGGGGAAGGCCAGTGAGAAGGAGGTTACAGTAATCGAGGCGAGAGATGACCAGAGCATGAACAGAGATGACCAGAGCAGCTTGTACCCATTGGTGACAATCCAATGCTGTGCGGTTCCCCATGCGCAGAGCTGCATTCGTGTGTGCGCAAACAGCTTAATGTGCCATCAGTGTGGATCCGCATGGATTCTGTAGGCACAGCTGTGTGCGCACTCATGCAGCTCCACACAGGATTGGATTGCAGCCATTGGACTTTTTTACATGGACGGTGCAGCAGTGCCGATTGGTGGAGATGGGTGTGGATGGGTGGATGAGCACACCCAGCGAACACCTGGCAGCACTGAGCAGGGAGACATTTACACGGACAGTGCCATGCGGGGTTGTGGGAAGGAAAGGGGAGGGGCCCGCAAACACCCAGCGCCCAAACACCCTTCCTGGGAAACACCCGGCAAAACCCGTGCAAGTACACGGCTGGCCGGAAATGGGAACAGCGGGGAAGCCCCACCCAGCACAGCGATGGCAGAACATGGCTGATGGAGGGCAAATGAAGCCGCGCAACATGGCCATGCCCCCCAGTCACCAGGACCTGTGCGGGCGGGATGGGAGGGAGATGGGGGGGGGATGATGGCCGCTACAAAGGAGCCAGCTCCACACAACCCCGGCACAGAGCCCAGACCGCCCGGCTCCAGGCTTCCCCTCCCCAACACACAAACACAGCAGAGCCGCACACACACAGTGGGCAGCAGAAGCACACAGGGAAGGGCACATGGCCCACAGTGAGCAAAGAAAGGGGGAGAAGGGACCCACACAACACAGGCAACACCCCCCCACACACACCCACAGGCACCCGCACAAGGGTTGAGGTCACAGCAAAGCACAGCACCGACACACCAGGAAAGGAAAACACACAAGCCTTTATTAAAAGAAGGGGAACCAGAAACAGGGGGCAACAACAAACAACAGGGCAGGGAGGGGGACGGGGCAATGGAAGAAGGAGGAACAGCACCAGCAGAGGCAGGCCTGGGGCAGAACCCCAGTCAATATGGCCAGTGACCCATCACCCAGCACCAGCGCTCAGCCTGTGCATGGTCCAGCTGGTGCAGCTGCTCCAGGACAAGCAGGAGGAGCTCCACCAGCTCCCCCTGCTCCAGGGTTCGCTCTGCGATCATGGCTTGCACTTAAGGGGACACAGGGAGAGGAGACAATCATCAGAGCAGGCTGCGGGCACCCAGGAACAGAACCCCCCATCGAGGAACACAGGCACAGGGTCCAGCAAATCAGCAGAACATTCACGGATGCCATCAAACAGCCGCCCCGCCGCCCGCATGTCCCAGATCACCCACTTCAGCTGCAGCACCATAGCCCCCAGGCGTAGGATCGCCAGCAGCATGACAACAATAGCTTCAGGAGAGAGGGGACAGGGCAATGGGGAACACCCGCACCAATGGGCCCTGGGAGGGCCGGGGGCAGTGACACTACCAGGGGAAAACGTCCCACACACAGAGTGCCACCACCCGGTAGACAACCCGCACCCCTGCATCAAGGGGGATCGGAAGGGCCAAAGCCCGGGGACAGCACAACCCCATCTCATGCTCAGCTGCCCAGTGCGCCACCGCCCATCCATCGCCACCACCCATGATGGGCCGCACCAACAGGGGGACGACAGCAGAGGGGAGCGGAGGGAAGGGGCACGGCCACACCAATGCACAGGTGAGGCCAGGGGGTGCCTGGACGACCACCCTCCACCAATATCATCCCTCGAGTGACCCCAGGCAGCAGCACCCAGCAGGGAGGCAGCCAGGGGAACACACACCTCACAGCCGGTGCCCACCCCACAGGCCTGGAGCCCCCAAGTAAACACCAAGCACCCCCCCTCCACACAACCACATGGTTGGGGGCAGGAGGGCCATCAAAGGGGAAGGAGCACCCATCTGCCACATCAGCAACAGAATCAAGGCAGTACAGGACATCACAGAACAGCATTCCTTTATTCATGCCAGGGAAAGCGGGACCCCAAACACAGAGAGGCAGAGCAGGGGGGTGTTGGGGGACCTGCGGCCTGGCAAGAGAGGCACAACAGGAGGACACAGGAGCGCCCGCACAGGGTGGGTGAGTGCAACTGGGCAGCCGCTGCAGGAAGGGGCAGTGGTCACACAGAGGGGGCAATGTGGTCTAGGGACTCCAGGCAGCAGCCAGCAGCAAAGCAGAAAGCAGCACATAGCCTGCTCAGAGGCTATGCACCGTCCTGTGCATCAGGGTGGCAGTGAGCGGGTGGCGGCCAGGTGCTGCTCATGGACGGTCTGGTGAGTTCTCCCCGGGTGCCAGACCCTCCCAGGCAAACAGGCCCCTTCGGAAGCCTCAGGTGCACATATGAGCACCCACCAGGTAGCGCGGAAGGAGAGGATCCGTGCCTGCGGCTACAGCCCATGCAGCGGGAAGCTCCCTCACCGATCGAAGGATGGTGAGCTCTGCAGCAGTGGGGTCCCCGGTCCAGAGCGGGCCCCCAACCTCGGGGAAGAGCAAGCCCAGGTCCCACAGGAGGGGCCCTATGTCCGAGGGTGTGCGCGGGATGCTGTGTGCATGCAGGAGGCTGCCAGTGTACAGGGCAGCAACAGGGGGGTCCCCAAGAAAGCAAGGAGAGGCCGTACCCAGGTATCTCCATCAGCAGGTGAGCTGCCGTGACCTCTGCAGTGGTCCACGGCACCACAATTGTGGGCAGATGCCCCTAAGGAGGCTGGCACACGGGGGCAAAGGCAAACTCAAGGGAATGGGCCTTGCACGCCAGGGCCTCGACCTGGTGACCCATCATCCACATGTACTGCGACATGAGCTGGAAGCCATCCCCCGCCGACTGGGGATCACCCACCAACAGCTGCATGTCAGGGCTCAGGCAGAGGGCCCCCAACAGCATGTCCGCACAGGGAGATCACCCCTCCCTGACATCCCCAGAGATAAGCAGGCCCACTGTGGACAGGGTGCCGCCACCCACCCACAAGACAGCAGGTATATCTTAAGTCTAGGTATATTTTATTCCGAATAGCTTTACTGATAAAGAGTTCATCCTATAAAATAAATGCTCTCTTTTCCCTTCTACTGCATGAACTTGAACACACCAGACTTAGTAGTTCTTGCAGTGAAAATAGATATGCAATTACTCTTCTTTCCTGACCTCAATCTTCTGTGATTCAGTCAGCCCTTGTAGAGGAGAAAGAAAGAGGTGATCAAAGAACAAGATAAATGAAATATCATCTTTGCAGAGACACAGGATTTGTCACAGCAGATCAGATCTTTGATCCATTTGAGTAAGTGTAGTATCCAACCTCAAGCAGTAGCCAATTTCTGATGCTTCTGGGGAAGGAGTAAAGTAAAAAAAAAATACAAACAACACACCTGGCAAGTTGGGAAGATCCCTTCCTTACATTTATAGATTAGAATTTTTCCATGGTGAAGAATGAAACTGCAAAACATTGAAGTATTAATTATGCTGTTGGTCATAAAGATATCTGGGTATATTATCCTTCTGAAAAAACAACAACAGCAACCACAAAAACCCAAATTAAAAAAACTACAAATCTCAAAAAGCTAGAGGATATTTATTTTATCCTGTAAAATACAGCGTGGTTGATTATTAAGAGATTAATACAAAACTCATTAAGCCAATGAGAATCTGTCTTCAGGTTTTAATTGGCTTTGGATTGGGTGTCATCCTAAACTGTAAGCACTTTTTGTAGTGGCCTCTCTCTAATTAATGGCCACAATCTCATGTGGGATCCACGTGGGATCCGTGAGCATGACGCAATCTCTATGGAGATGCGTGCACATGCATGGGATGTGCGTGGGGCATGGGATCGGTCCCAATGCTGGTTAAGCATGTGCGAATATGGTCCAGCTGTTCGGGGTTCGACCCAAACCCAGCCAGTTCGGACGGCCGAACCGAATGTCAAAACCCCCGAACAGTTATGGGGCGTTCAGATGAGTTTGGATGTGTTTGGGTGGGAAAAACCCTGGCTGGCAGGCCTAGGGAGGGGGGGAAGCTGAAGAGAAGACCTCCGGACCCCAGGGGTGGAGAGAGCCTTGGACTAGCAGCCAGCCTGTCCAATCACCATCTCTCTTTTCCTCAGACAACTGGCTTTGCAGTCTACGATTAGCCACGAGCTAGGCTGCATGGAGCCAATGGGGCTTGTGGTAAGGCAGGCGCAGAAAGTAACAAAAGTCATTGCCCTCCCCCCCTTCCATATCGTTCTGAGCTAGTCACTGATCCTGTCAGCGGGCATTTTCAGAACTCTCCCTCTCCCAGTAGTTCGTGTTCCTCCCAATCCATTGCCATCCTCCTCTTATTTCACCCATTTCCATAAATTTACCTTCATAGTTTCATTTATTTAAATTAGATTAGATAGATTTAGGTGTTATACCCGGCATCAAGAAGCAGTCATTCCAGCCCCAGGTCCCACCCTCAGGGTTCTGAGGCCTACATTACAGGCAGGGAGGGCGGTCCATCCACGTCATCTAGAAGCTGCCACTCCAGCCCCAGGACCCACTGTCAGGGTTCTGGTGCCATCATTCTACTCACAGGGAGCTGTCATTCCACGGCATCAAAAATAAGCCACTTCAGCCCCAGAACCTATCGTCAGGGTTCTGGGGCCGTTATTCCACTCATGGGGAGCTGTCATTCCACATCATCAAGAAGCATCCACTCCATCCCCAGGACCCACCCTCAGGGTTCTGGGGCCACATTACAGGCAGGGAGCACTGTCGTTCCACTTCACTCTCTGCCAATGCTCCACCGATGCCAGCCAGCCAATGTTCCAGACAGGCAGGGCTGTCTTTCTACTTCATCCAGAAGCTGCCACTCCAGTCCCAGGACCCACCATCAGGGTTCTGGTGCCTACATTCTAGGCAAGCAGGGCTGTCCATCCACATCATCCAGAAGCTGCCACTCCAGTCCTAGGACCCACCATCAGGGTTCTGGGGCCGTCATTCCACTCACGGGCAGCCGTCATTCCATGGCATCAAGAAACAGTCAGATACTCCAGCCCCAGGACTCACCGTCAGGGTTCTGGGGCCTACGTTCCAGGCAAGAAGGGCTGTCATTCCACTGCACTGTCTGCCAATGCTTCACTGATGCCAGCCAGCCTGAAATGGCCGGCCAAGTAGGGATGCCAGCCGCAGTTACTGTGCCCTGGCAATCCAATGTCTTCTACTGCTGCTGGTATTGCACGTCAGTCATTTGCTTCTCCCTCTTGTAGATGGGCATAGCTCGGATGCGTGCACCACTGGGCGGGGGCGGGGTGTTCATGAGATTCACCACCAGGCAAGGCTTGACCAATTTTCAGTCGAGTTTCTTGAGATTGATCGAGTATGATGCCAGTCTGCAATGCCCGGCCAAGTAGGGGTGCCAATCATGAAGCCCTGGATGGGCCTTTGCTGCTGCTCCACTGATGCCTGGAATCCTACAATGCTTGGCCTCTGCTACTGCTGCTGCTGCTGCTTCTGGGTCTCAGACGGCCAGTCATGGCACCACGAGCACTCCCGGGGGCCAAGCGCTGAGCCTGCTTACCCAGGCAACCCGGGGTGCCAAGCCCCAAGCCTTTCCAGTTTGTGCTGCTGCTGTGTCTCCAATGGCCTGCCATGCCCCCATGGGCCCTCCTGGAGCACCCCAAGCTTCTGCCACAGCTGAACTTTCTGAATATTTGGGGGTGTCTGAACTCTGCAGGTCCAAAACCACAAACCCAAACTAAGTTTTTAATCCAAATGTCCGAACGTCCAAACGTCTTTTTCAGCAGCACTCAGTAGCATCAGAGCATGGGGTTGATCTCAATGGCCATCTAATCTCCAAGTCAATCATCCAAAAGGCCCTAAAGGAAATATATATATATATATATATATATATATATATATATATATATATATATATATGTATATATATATATATATATATATATATATATATATATATATATATATATATAGGGGGGGGGGCAAATAAATAGCCTGTTAGTCTAAAAATTCTTTACCAGAATTTGGAACAAGCAATACCCCCAAGCCCATAGCCAAAATGCACGCACCCTTCAGCTCTGATGCAACACTGCGAGTGGAAATCTCCAGAAAAAGCCTCAGCAGCTAAATAGCTGCCCCTATAGCAGAATAGGCTTTTAAAGCCATCACAATAATTGATACCATATGGTCTCATTACACTAGTGTGCCCCTGTTTGAACCACATAATTGAAAGGATTTGCAAAGTACTTAGGTGCTCTCCAGGGGGAGGAAGGTCCCAATACAATTGAAGAAATGCCTTGTCGCGGAGGTATAACTTCCATGATGTAACCTCCTTTTATTTCTAATGTCTCGCATTCCAGTTCAAGTGAGTCCAAAGTCCTTATTTGTTAGATGGAGGAGTTGTCACTTCAAGTACATAAATTCTTCTGGGTCAGGTAAGTTCTCCTCTGCTGAGCATGGGGCTACTTGAAAACCTGTGAAATGAAGAACCCCCCCACCCTGAACCCTGTATAAACAATAATCCACAAACATCCTCCCTTTAAAGCTTGTAAAAAGAAATACATTATAAACATACCACTTGAAATAACCAAGAGAGGGTCCCTATCAACAAAAACAATCCCATTCAATAATATACCTCCAAAGACACTACCTCCAAAATATATATAGAGAGAGAGATCCTAATTTGGGATTCATCATTTCCAATATTGGGCCTTTAATACTCTTGCCTGGTGCATTATCCATTTTTGGAGGTAGTGTCTTTGGAGGTATATTATTGAATGGGATTGTTTTTGTTTATAGGGGCCCTCTCTTGGTTATTTCAAGTGGTATGCTTATAATGTATTTCTTTTTACAAGTTTTAAAGGGAGGATGTGTGTGGATTATTGTTTATACAGGGTTCAGGGTGGGGGTTCTTCGAGGGTAAGCAAGCAGGTGGGAGGGAAAAATGACTGGAGGGGGATGGGCTGAGAGGGGCGAGAGGGGCACACAGGGTATGGGGCCGCCCCCAGCAACCCCAGACACCCCAGACCATGGGAAGGGAGCCCGGGGGGCCGCCGGGGGAAACGTGAAACCCAGCCCCACCCACCCCCTCCCACATCCCCACAGGGCACAGAACGCCCCGGCACCAGCAACAGGCGGCCGAGGAGGATGGCGGCGAGTAGGTGTGGGAGCAGCCAGAGGTCCTAGGTGAGGCACACCAGCAAGCAGGCGGGGAGGGGGCACCAGGGGAGGCCAGGTGGGGGACTCAGGACACGCAGTGCGGGGGAGGGGTCCCGGCTGCAAGGGAACGCCGGGGAGGCCACTGGCTGCCACCCCGAGGGGGGGCCCATGACCCCCCAGCCATGCCACGGGATGGGGGGGTGGCTGGGGTGCCTAGGGTGCCTAATCAACCCCTAATGTGTACCCCAACAGGGCGACCCGACGGGTCCCAGAAAGCCAGCCCTGTGCCCCATGCGCAACGGATGAGGGAGCACCAGGCACGAGTATGGCATCAGAGGGAGGAGCAGGCAGAGGACATAGTCCGCTCGACCACTGAGCAGGGCGAGCGGATGATCGTGGCCATCGATTGGATGGAGGCGGCCACAGAAAGGGCCGTGCAACAAGCAGAGGCAAGGGACCGGAGGGTGCAGGCGGGGGTGCAACTGGAATGGAGGCGGAAGCGCTGGGACCACAACAGGCAGGTGGAGGCATTCGGGCAGCTGGAACAGGCCATAGACCAGATGGTGAGGAAGCATTTAGCCAAGATGGACTTGTCCCACGACATTGGCCCCTTGCTGCTGCTGCACGCGGGGACCATGAGCGCATACATGATGGCAGCTGCCCCGCCGGGCAACCTGCCTGACCCAGCCCCGATGCTGGGCCCCTCAGTGCCCCCACCACCTCCACCACTGCCCCAGCCGCCAGCACACCCGCTGGTCCCACGCATCCGCCTACCGGTCCCTGTGGGCCTCCGAAGGGAGCAACCGCCCTGGGGGGTCCCTCTGGCCCTGGGTCCGCCTGCCCTCCCAACACCGCCTGACCCTCCAGACACCAAGGCCTCCCAGGACACTGTTTGGGACACGGACAGCGGGGGGGGGAAGGGAACTCCCAGAGCCCACAGGGTGGTCACGAGGGAGGCCCCGGAGACATGCAGGTCATGGGGGATGGGGGGGAGGGGGGGAAGGGTGCGAGCGGCCTGAGAGGAGGTACACGGCACTGGCAGAAGGGTGGGGGGGGGCACCTGTAGGTGGTGGTCACAATAAATGTACGGGCACTACAGATGCTTCCATGGTTCTGTTCATGGGCTTGGGTCTGGGGGTGGGTGGGCATTGTGGGTCATGGCCAGGGTGCTGGTGGGGGCCCCAGGGAGGTGGAGACGGGGGTGCGTGGCCTCACGCCTTAGCCTCCCAGCTGATCCGCCTCTCCAGGGCAGCACGAATGCATTTTGCGTACCGGTACTACCACGGGTTCTCAGCGTTCACACAGAGAGAGGCATAGGGCTGGGAGGGCACCGGGGCATGGGGTAGTGGATGGCAGCCTCATAGGTCACACACACATTGTGGAGAACACAGCAGCCTCCTATCACCAGGGCCGAGGTCTCCACCGTGTAGTCCAGTCGGCCCTTGAGCCTCCTCCAGCATTGCTAAAGGGTCCCGAAGGCCCTCTCGACCATGGTCCTGATTGCACACAGGTGGGTATCAGCATTGTGGTGAGTATCAGCTGATGCAGGGGGGCATCAGCACCCCCTCGATCCGGGTCATCCCCATGTCCGCGAAGTCCCCGCGGTACATCTGGGCATAGAAGGGGGAGATGGTCATGATCTGGGCATCATGGCTGCACCCAGAGTGGCCCATGTAAATGTCTATGAATTGTCCCCGGTGGTCTACGTTCAACTGCAGCTACAGGGAGTGGTACCTGTGTTGGTTGACATATTCCATGGCCTCTCCATTGGATGGGAGGAGTATCTTGATGTGGGTGCCGTCCACGGTGCCAATGCTGTTGGGGAACCCTCCTGCCGCAAAGCCAGCCATCACAGCCTCCTGGTCCACCAGTTGGATCGCTTGGTCAAGGAGCACAGCCTCCACCACTTCGCAGATGTCTCACAGGATACCGGGGACGGTGCTCACCCCAATGCCGAAATGCTTCACGATGGACCGGCAGGAGTCTGGCGTTGCTAGATCCCAGACCCCAATGGCCACCCACTGGACCATGGGAACAGGGGTCCACATGGTGGTGTGTTGCCACTCCAGCCAGGGCGTTAACAGCTCCGCAAGGCGCAGGAAGGTGCGCCTATCCATCCGAATGTACGCTCTCCAGGCGACCTCGTCCCACTGAGCCAACGCCCTGGCCCACCACCCCTGTGCCCACTCCATGACCATTGCCACTGGACAATAGGCATAGCAAGCTGGGCAGTGCAGCCCATGGTCACCCTCCACCACTGGAGCTGGATGGTCACCTTGTGGAGTGCTGCTGCCTGCTCCCGGACATGGAGGAGGGCCTGTCAGGCAGTTCCGGACACCCTCTGGGCCCTGAGTCAGGCCAGGGAGTGCCTGCACCTGTGGTGGGCTCTCTGGGCTCTAGCAGCACTTCTGGCCATGCACACCCGCAGCCAGGCACTCAGGTACACCTTTGCGGTCTGGATGCGCAAGAGGTCCATGTGCGAGTGGTACCACTCCGCGCAGACTGCTAAGTCCATCCCGCAGATGCCCAACCACCCCGGATCCATGGTGAATGGTGCCCCTGGTGGTTTGGAGCCGCACACATTATAGGCTGGTGCCTGTGGCACCCCACCCCCTGTTCGCGACCTGCCTACCGGCTGGGGGACCCCACTTCAGCACTGCTCCCCCCCCAGATGGCTGGGGCAGCTTCTGTAGGGCAATAGGGTCAGGGCAGCAATTGGTGACCCCCTGCACACACCTACGGTTCCTGAACAGGGCCTGGCGCATGGTCCAGCCTGCGCCCGGATGCGTGAGGGCAGCAGCTGCATTTCTGCTGTCATCACCTCCCACCTCTTAGTGCTTTGTCTGCCTGTTGTCCTCGCCACCCTGCTCTGTGTGTAGGATGTCCTGTATGTGTGCTAGGTTCCAGCATCTGGACTGGGTCCGCATCTCATGCCTTGCTCATTAGCTGGTCAATGTTGCGGCCTGTGGCCTTATTGCTTGGCCTTGGAGCTCCCCTACTTCCCCTCCCATCCCTCCAGGGATTGTGGGGCACCTCTTTCTTTTCAGTTAGTATCATGCGTGTGCTGGACCATGGCTGGCAGGGCTTCCCCGGGGTTTGCGGGACCCAGCACCCCTGGGGCCCCCCATAGCTAGACCTTCCATGAGACCATGGCCCTGTGTGTCCTGTGGCATTCCCTGGCCATGCAATTGCTCATGAGCTGCCCGGACAGCCTGAAAGGTGCCTATGCTAGTATGAGCTCCGGCCTGCACTACTTCGGCTATGAGGTGAGCACCTGCGATTGCCGGCTGCACGTGGAGACGCTGGGCCTGCGTCCCTTTCCCGATGGGCGCATCCCGGAGATGAGGTGCTCGCATGTGGGGTGGTCTGCGGTGTAGACTGTGTCTGCTCTCTGTGTGTGTAGCCTGGCCACCTACACAGCCTGTCTGGCGGAGGGGGACCCTGCCCTGGTTGTGTCCTTTGGCTGTGTTGACTGGGCCTGTGGATGCTAGCGGTTCTGTGGGGCGGTCTATCAATGCCTGTTGGAGCTTGGTCACCTTCCATGGTCCCCAGCTGCTGACTATTGCTTGTCAGAGCCCACTGGAGCAGAGCTGATGGTGCTGGCTGGTGTGTGGTTCTGATTCGATGTCCAGGTGGGGCTCGTCATGCAGGATCCCTTCAAGGCGTACTACCTTGTTGCCCACCACATGGCAGCACTGGGCTACCATCAGGGCATGCTCCAGTGGCCCCACTTCATTCACCTGGTAGGCCACCCAGCCCCAGGCCCCTTTGTGGCCCCCTGCAGCTGGCTGTGAGGCCCCCTGTGTCTTCTGGGCCCTGGTTGCTGGCCTCACTGTGAGCTCCCGCCTCTGCCCTGATGCCGTGGGTCGCTGCCCACTCTCTCCACGATGTCCCGGCCTTGCTGCTGTGCTGCTTGCTTCCTGGGGTTCCCCTGCCCCTGGCTGTGGCTCCGGACCCCCTCCACGGGCCTCCCCTGTCCACCTCTGCAACCAATGTTCCCCTCCATGACTGCCTTCTCTTGCAGCCATGTCCTGATCTCCAAGCCACTGGACTGCACCTCCTGGCATCTTCCCAGGGTGTGTGTGTATTTGGACCAGCTCATCGGCTCCTGCTCATCTCTATCCCATCATTGCACCCTCGCCGGCACATGGGGTGCCTGTCTGCCTCCTGTACCATTCCTGGGCTGCTCTCTGTCCATATGGCCTCTCCCTGTGCCTGTGCTCTGCCCCTGAGGGGTGCCCCCGTTCTGGGACTGCCTGTGTAGCTGTGGGTGTGCCCGTGCAGTCTGTGCTGTTGATGGGGCTCCGGGTACCCTTCCCCGTATCCTGCCCTGACCCCGGGCCGCTACACCCCTCTTTCCTGTCCCCCCGTTCACCCATTGTGCCTTGGGTGGTGTCTGTCCCGCTGTGTCCCCCCCCTTCCTTTCCCATGTGGGTGTGTATGTGCCCGGGCATGTGTTTGTGCTGTGTGTCCCACTGTACCCTCGTTGTCTCTGTGGTGTTGTGTGTGCTGCCTCTGCGACTCTTCTCCCTCCTCCCCCTCCCTTCCCATTTCCCTTGTGTGGGCATTTCCTTTCGGCCCTTCTGGCTTCGTTTGCCCTCTGACGGCCATGTCAGCCTCCCGCCCCTCCTCAGTGCCTTCTGGGTGTTTTGACCATGGCCGGGGATCGGCATCACATCTGTTGCGCTGCCCCAGGCTGTGGTCTGTCAGGCCGATTCCCTGCCATGGTCCCACTCCCGTCACGTCAGTTCGGGGCCTTCCTGGACCATGGAGGGTGGTTGTTCGGCTCACCACCACTGGTAATCCACTGTGGTAAATCGGGGGGCCGTAACGTGTGAAATCACACAATGAGACTGGCAGGCCTGGGTCAGATGTAAATGAGAGACAGAGCTTGGTGTCCTCAGCATATTGATGTCACCATATCCCAAAGTCTCTCATGACCTCACCCAGAGACTTCATATATACGTTGAACAGGAGAGGGAACAGAATAGAACCCTGCAGGACTGCAAACATGAGGTCACATGGGGATGAAGAACAGTCCCCCAATACCAGAAGCTGAGTTCTCCCAGCCAGGAAAGAGCAGAAACATTCAAGAATGATCCCGGCCACCTCAGCTCAGTCCCACAGGCAGGTCACCAAATTCTCATGATCAACTGTATCAGAAGCAGCTGACAGTTCAAAAGGTCCAAGAGGGCAGACTGTCCTTGATCTAATGTGTGCTGTAGGTCATCAACCAAAGCCACAAGTGCAGTCTCAGTGCCATAGCCTGAATCTCTCTTCCTGCAGGACACTTGAGAGCAATGCCCCCGAGCCAAATGCAGCAGTGCTGTATTTAGATTTTGGATTCAAAACCTGAATAACACAGTTTTAGCTGCATGCTGCTCTTATCCAAAGCCAAATGCACAGCCCTACTGCAAATGCATGCTTAAAACATTTCCCTTTTAGCATACACTTAACATTGTAGGCTAGACATTTATTTACTACATAACCAAGCTTCCCCTCAGAAGTTGTGCTTCTGTGTGCATTTTTTCAGGCAAGGTTTGCCCCACAGATTGCACTGAAAAACATCTGCATTGGTGAGGTATGCTTTCATTTATCCTCACTCATTGTGCATGCACCAACAGATACTATGGTGATTAGATTTAATACGATTGTTTTTCCCCAGTGACCTCATTGCCATTTGTTCAAATTCTCCCAGACATACCATTTTAATTTTATGGCATTATAAAACTCAAACTTCATTACCTCAGGCATAATGTAATTCATAATGTAATTCATAGTGCACCCCCTCCAGAGGGGAAATGGACCAGTTAGGTTGGTCCGCCCTCAGAGGCTGGAACCGCTGCGGTTCCAGGATACTCTGAGGGAATTAAACCAAGACCCTAATGGCCACTCTGCCGATGTGCTGGTCCAGCATTGGAACACCTTGCTGGGGGAGGCCATTTACAGGGTGACTCTGAGACGTCCACTGCCTCCGTCTCATCAGTGCAGGGCCCCTTGGTTTACCGAGAGACTGTAGTGTATGAAACAGGTAGGCAGGAGACTAGAGCAACGCTGGCATCAGACTCACTCTGAATCTGACCGACTTCTCCATAGAACCCATTTGCGGTCCTATGTTGAGGCTGTGAGGACAGCAAAGAAGGAATTCTTTGCTGCCCTCATAGCGTCTGCAAAGTCGCGTCCAGCGGAGATGTTTCGGGTAATGAGGGGGCTGGTCAGTCCACCCTCCCTCTGCCTGGATGGGGACTTGTCCCAGGCCCGCTTTGAGGAGTTTGCCATCTACTTTGCGGACAAGATCACTCAGATCCAGAGTAATTTTGACACTGGTTTGGAAGCAGTAGGCGAGGAGCATGAGGTTATGAAGGCACCGTCTGGTCTTTCTTTCTGGGAGGAGTTAAGGAAAGTGATGCCGGCCGATGCGGTGAATGTCCTGGGGTCAGTCAGAGCCACTAGTTGCGAATTAGATCCATGCCTGTCCTGGTTGGTGAAAGCCTCCAGGGAGACGTTGGGGACGGTGCTGGCAAGGGTGTTCAATGCGTCTCTCCAGCAGGGGAGGCTGTCACCCAGTCTCAAGGAGGCTGTGGTGAGTCCCCTGTTGAAGAAGCCATCTTTGGATGTGAACACACTTGCCAGCTACTGCCCCGTCTCTAATCTTCCCTTTTTAGGGAAGGTTATTGAACGGGCAGTGACACTGCAGCTCCAGGCGCATCTGGATAGTATCGGTTTCCTTGACCCTTTTCAGTCTGGGTTCCGCCCCGGCTATGGTACTGAGACGGCATTGGTGGACGATCTCTGCCAGGAGATGGACGCAGGATGTTCAACATTTCTGATCGTGCTAGATCTCTCGGCCGCTTTTGATACCATGGACCATGAGCTGCTGTTGAGACGGCTGCAAGACCTGGGGGGTCTGGATGGGACTGTCCTTTGGTGGTTTCACTCATTCTTCTCGGGGAGAAGTCAGTGGGTGGTGTTGGGGACTGAAACATCAAGCCCCTGGGCCTTGACCTGCGACTTTCCGCAGGGTTCAATTCTGTCTCCACTATTATTGAATGTGTATATGCAGCCCCTGGGGGAGATCGTTAGAGGGTTCGGGGTGCGATGTCACCAATATGATGATGATACTCAGTTGTACCTCTTGTTTTTAACTCACCTAGTTCCTGCTGTCTTGTTACTTTCCCAGTGTTTGGAGGCCATGGCGGATTGGATGCGGCAGAGCAGACTGAAGCTCAATCCTGATAAGACAGATGTAATGATGGTGGGAAGGGTGAGGGAGGTATTGACTCCTCTGGTAGGAGGGGTCTGTCCACCTGTAGCCCAGCAGGTTCAAAGTCTGGGGGTGGTGTTGGATTCGGACCTCCATCTGGAGCAGCAGGTGGAGGCGGTGGCTAAAGCCTCTTTTTGTCAGCTGTATCTGTTACGGAGGCATCCGACTATACATTTCCAGGCGTGACCTGGCCACTCCCATTCATGCCTTTATCACCTCGAAGTTGGACTACTGCAATGCGCTCTACGTGAGGCTTCCCCTGTTTCTGTTCTGGAGGCTGCAGCTAGTGCAGAATGCGGTGGCCCATCTCCTCACGGGGATGGGGTGGCGGGAGCACATAACACCTGTGCTCCATGCTCTACACTGGCTGCCTATAGCGTACCGAGTCAGATTCAAGGTGTTCGTTTTGATCTATAAAGCCCTATACGGTCTGGGTCCCTCATACATCGGGAACCACCTCCCCCTCCATACCTCAGAGCGATCCCTTTGATCTGCCAGGGGCGCCTTCCTGGACTTCCCCCATGTTAAGTGGGGGGCCACATTGGAAAGGGCGTTCTCGGTGGCTGGGCCGCGGCTTTGGAATTCCCTCCTGGAGGAAGCCCACCTGGCCCTGTGTCTGCTGGCCTTCCGCCGAGCCTGCAAGACCTGGCTGTTCACCCAGGCCTTCAGAGGGGAGGGTAGATGGGGGGGTTGTTTTGGTTTTTAAAGATATGTTAAAAAGTGATGGTTGGGGGCTGTTTTAAAATGTTTTAAATTTTTGATATTTTTTTTAACGTTATTGTTGTTTTATTTGTTGTACGCCACCCCGACATGCTGTAAGCATGAGAGAGCAGCTAATAAATATTTATAAATAAGTAAAATAAATAAATAAAATATTCTAATAATTGCCCCTTTCCCCCTCCTTCCTAACTGGTGGCATTCCCTGGTTTACAATATCACCAGAGAGTTCATTATATCAGGGGTCAGCACAACTAATAATTAGTGCTTTTTCTCTCTTCAGTCCTCTGTACTACTGGATGTATTTGTATGGATAGGTGTTTTTCCATCTTGCTGTACAAACACTTTTCACAAACCATGGGTGAAGTCTAGAGCTGAAATGAGTATCTGCCGCTATCCAGTATTTGGCTGGGTTTTAAGCAATAACAGTCCTTAAGTTAGGGTCTGTTTTATCGGGGAAACAAAAACCATAGTGATTTAATTTGGCCCAAAAATGCAGTTTGCTTTTTAGTCTGTTCTGTAGCTAAGCAGACTTTTAGAATAATTTGCACGAAGGAATAGGGGAAATTAGAAGAGATGCTGATAACATCTGGGACCCAAGATATTTTTGTAAGTTTGGTTCACAACAGTTTCTGATAGCATTAAATGAATTTTCACAAATGATGAGGCCATAAAATCAATAAGAGAGAAACACCACCACTCCATGGAAAAGGTGTTTTATTGTTTCAGTCATATCTCAAATGCTGAAATAGGTTTAATTTTTAAGCTAAATAAGGGTTTTAACGACTGTCAATTGGAGTAGTATTAATCAACATATTTCACAATATAAATTCCAAATTGTTTCAAGGTATTTTAATGAAATATTCTGTATAGATTAGGGACAGTTCTGGAAATCTAGGGGAGAAATTAGAGACTAAAGACAATAAAAAGAATGCATTTAATTGGTGAAATAAAATTTATTTCAACATAAAGTTTGGCTTCAAAATTATACCTAAATGCACCATTCACAGGAGTAAGTAATTGTTCCTTTGAATTGTGTCTTAATGAGGAATTCAAAGTTTTATAAACCAGTGTTGCTCTAGAAATTTCTTTCTAAAGTGGGTAGAACTGAAAAATATCTAGCCTCTGCTCTTCAACAACTTCCTGAAAAGAATCCCTATATGAAATTATGTGGAATTAATAGAATTTAATCAAACTTCAGTGAATCAGTTGGGTTCCATTGAGCTCCATTGAGCTATTAGACTCCATTGATCTTTGGATCAGGACTGGTAAAAAGTTATAATGGTCTTGGTTCACAGAATGAAGGAGGGATGAAGTCAAAATAACCATGAAGAAGATACGACTGTGGAGACATGGGGTATTTTCAGATGTTACAAGATCACGCTCAACCACGATGAATCCCTACATGGTGATCGTGATCCCGTAACATCTGTTGGGGGCAACGGAAGCTTCCCCCCCTATGTTCACCCCATTTATGAAAACAAAGATGGCAGATTTCAATATTGAAAACAAAAAAAGAAAAAGAAAATGACATGAACTCCTGGTGCACACCTCTATGAGGCAGCTAGAGCATGATCCACTTTGTCTCTCTGAGGGAGTTATGGAAGCAGCAGTGGTAGGGCAACTGCAAGAAGATTACAGGGGAGGGTGGGAGGACTGAAGGCGCAATATGGAGACATGTAGGATAATTCTCCAGCATTAAAGTAGATTATTTTAATAGCATAGGGTGTGACATGAGAGAGTGGGTTGCATATGTGATGAACTTAAACTTTTAATGCCTAAAAGTGGTGTGTTGGATTTTTTTAACTGGTACATGTCTGTATGTATGGCTGGGTTAGGAAAGAACATTTCAGTATAGTCTTAGGGTATTTTCAGACATTGGGTGAAAACAGACATGACGCTAACCACCCTTTAACCACCCTGGTGGTCATTTATGCATGTTGCAGGGCTGCATAGGGCACAATATAGCCCTGCAACATGCATAAATAACTACCAAGGGTGGTTAAAGGGTGGTTAGCGTCATGTCTGTTTTCACCCATTATGTGGTCAATGTCAACCACAGTCAATTCCCTGTGGTGGCTTGGACCACGTAACATCTGTTGAGGGGAACGGATGTTCCCCCCAACAGATGTTACCATGGCAGGGAATCACATTCAACACGTGAGCGGCAGAATCGGTGGGACCGGAGGTCGTCGCCTGGTGAAGGCAATTCCCCACCGTGGTGACCCCCGCCGTCACGTCTGGACGGTGACCACAGCCCGGAATCCCCGCAGTGATTCTGGCCAGTGGCCATAGTGGGTGAGCTCTGAGGCGGCATTAGCCGCGAGGGCATTGGCTGCGGCGGTCGCCCGTCTCCGCAGAGGGTGGGTGGCAGGGAGCGTGGATAGGGTGGGGCCGTGCGGCCGCCCCCTGCGCCGCGTGGTCCTGCCCCCTCCCCAATTCCCCACTGGGATCCCCCAGCATGTCTGTTAGGGCATGACGGGTCATCCCGGCGGGGGATTTATTCATTGATTTTGTAACGGGGCCAATTGGCCCCGTCACGTCTGAAAATACCCTTAGTAATAACTGAACAGGAAACTTCAGAAAGAGTCACCCCCCCACCCCGGGACTTCTCAGTGTGTCTGATCCCATGGCCCGTGGAAACCATGCACAACCCGAGCATGCACACATGTGTGCAAACTGCGCACAAGTCCATAGTGGAGACAACTGGGTATTTTTAGACGTTACGAAATCACAGTCAACCACAGTGAACCACGCTTAATCCCGCAGTGTGGACAAAGCACCCTGAACGTCTGTTCAGCGGCCACCAGATGTTCACCACAGTCAATACCCACATGGGGTCAAAATCAACCATGCTTCCAGACCTCTGGCCCGGACCATCTCCGAAAACATGGTCAAAGAGATTCCCAGCTGGAAACAATAAAAAGTAACGTCTGGACGGCAATCACTGGCCAGAATGAAAGAAAATGATTCCCAGATGGGGACAAAGCACACAACAGCACTGCCAGGCAACCAGCAACAACACAGACCACGAAGGGAGATTTAAAGGGCACACAGCAGCAGGGAAATGTGGCGGGTACCAAGGAATTTCATCTGCCAAGACTGTCAGATCAAGCATTTGGGATTCTGCTGTATGCAGATGATGTAGCTTTGCCATCCCAGACAAAACTAGGAATAAATAAACAATTAAGAATGCCGAGGGATTACTGCCTTACTAATAAATTACAACTTAATTATTCCAAAACTAAAATAATGATTTTTGGGAATGAAAGGAGGTAATATTTATGGAAGCTAGAAACTGAAACAATTGAGCAAGTCGATAATTATAAATACTTGGGTATCACCCTAAATAAATCAGGAAGCTGGAATGTACAAGCAAAATCAGCTATAAATCGTGCTATCGGAACTGGTACTACAATATTGAGCTACTTTAATAAGAAGGGAATCAAAAGAGAGACTATGGCCTTAAAGGTTCTAAATGCGAACGTGGCTTTCCCAATTATTATACGGTGCATCTATGGGTATTTTCAGACGTTACGAGATCACAGTGAACCACAGGGTGATTTCAGACGTTACGGGGCCCGTTGGCCACGTACCGAAATCAACCCATTCGTTCCCCGCCAGGGTCACCCCATCACGCTATATCAGACGTGCCGGGGGGATCCCGGTGGGGAATCCGGGAGGGGGCGGGACCGTGCAGCACAGCATGTGACCGCACATCCCCGCCCCCTCCACGCCCCCGCTTCCCGTCCTCCGAGGAGATGGACGGGTGGCGGGGCCAATGCTGCCGCCGCATCTGGCCAAATGCACCACGGCCCGGGATCCCGCCGGTGATCCCGGGCCGTGGTGAGTGGCCAGACGTTACTTTTTTTTGGTCCCTGCTGGGGGTCCATTTGACCATGCTTCCCAGGACATTCCCCCGGCTAGCCCGGGAAGCGTGGTTCAAATTGACCCCTTGTGCAGATTGACCGTGGCAAACATCTGGCGGCCGCCAAACAGACGTTCGAGACACATTGACCACAGGTGGGTATTCACCGTGGTTCACTGTGATCTCGTAACGTCTGAAAATACCCACAGTGAACCACGGTCAATCCCACGGCAGGGTCAAAGTGCCCTGAACATCTGTTACTCGGGCGTCAGATGTTCACCACAGTCAATACCCACCTGGGGTCAATATTCACCATGCTTCTGGACCTCTGGCCTGGACCATCGCTGAAAGCATGGTCAAAGAGATTCCCGATGAGAAACAAAAAAAAGTAACGTCTGAACGGCAACCACCAGCTGGAATCAAAGTATATTATTCCCAGCCGCGGACAAAGCATGCAGCATTGCTGCCAGGCAATGAGCTACAACACAGGCCGTGGAGGGAGATTTAAAGGGCACACAAGAGCATGGAAATTCAGCAGGATGGAGCGAGGTGGAAGGGAGAGGAGAGAGGTGGGAGACAGAGCAAGGCAGGAGGAGGAGGAGGAGGAGATGCAGGAGGAGGAGGAGGTGGTTGTGCTGCTCATGGAGAAGGTGAAGGGACAGCAGCACCAGCAGCACCAGCAGCTGGGACAGGCTGCCCCAGGGACAACGACTGGGCCAGGGGAGGAGGCACCCCAGAAACGGATAAGGGGATTGAAGGAGAGCGGACCTGGTGCCACAGGGGCACCAGGGGGGCAGCCAGCTGGCCAGGCATCAGGAGGGGGGTAAGGGAGCAGGCCATGGGACAGGGGCAGAACAGCAACCAACCAACACCCCCCCTCCCGCAGACACGGAAACAGGACTGGGAGCCCAAACCCCCGGAGGAGATGGGCACACACCAGGCGGAGGAGGAGGAGGGGGAGCAGGAGGAGGAGGAAGAGGATCTGGAGGGTCCATGGGGGAGAAGGCCCTACCACAGAGGGGGGCAATGGGGGCACAGGGAGACCCAGGACTTTATCCGCATCTGGGGGACCCTGGAGCATCAACTGGAACTCGCGCTCAATCAGCACAACAAACATGTGTTCCGGGAGATCATGCGGGACATGGAGGTGGCGGAGCATCACAGGACCATGGCAAAGTACCGCTCAAAGGCCAAGTAGCTAAAGAGGGGGTACAAGGCCATATGGGACAAGAACCGGCGGTCCAGCCATGGAGCCTGGACTGCCCCCTACTAAGATGCCCTGGACTGCATATTGCACATGAAGGGCTCCATTGTCACCCAGCACCTCGTGGGGAGCGCTGTGGTCCAGGGCAGGGAATGGGCCAAGGTACCCCCTCCCCTCGCCGCCCCACAAGAAGGCACTGGCTCCAGGGTCCCAGACTCCCAGGAGGAACTCCCCAGGACCTCGGGGAATGGCAGCCCCCCCATGACATCAACCAAGAGAGCCCCCACCTCCTGGCCAGACAGGCAGACTCTGAGGCTGGCACACTGGTCACCCTCAGTCAGTGGTCACAAGGGGATCTCAGCAACATGGAGGGGCCAGCCTCGAAGGGATCGGAGACAGACATCAAGGGTAAGCAGGCAGATGGGAGGGGGGAAGGACCAAGGGCAGAGGGGGGCAAGGGGGATCCCGGGCAGGGAACAGGACCCCCTCAGGCCCCGACACCCCAGACCTTGGAATGGGGGCCAGGCAGACAAACTAATGGCCCTCCGCCAACCACCACCACCCCATACCCCCACAGGGCATGGTGGGGGGGAGCGAACCCCCAATGGGCCCCATGCCAGGGAGCTGCCGGGATGGGCTCTCAACACCAAACCTTCGGGCAGCCAGAGGGCCGCAGCAACCCGTGCCCATGCCCCCCAGTACAATGGATGAGGGAGCACCGGGCATGGGTATGACGCCGGAGGAAGGACCAGGTGGAGGACATTGTCCGGACCACCACAGAACAGGGGGAGAAAATGATTGCTGCTGTGGACCGCATGGAGGCGGCCATAGAGCGCTCCCTGGAATGGGCGGAGGCAAGGGACCAGAGACTTCAGGCAGAGGTGCACCTGGAGTGGAGGTGGGAGCAACAGGAGCACAGCAGGCAGGTAGAGGCATTTGGGCAGCTGGAACAGGCCATCATGGGGGTGGTGTGGGAGCATTCCGCCAAGATGGACAGGTCCAATGGCATTGGGACCTCCCTGCTCTTGCACGCGGGCACTATGTGCAGGGCCCCGATTCTTCCGCGGAATTTTTAAAAAAATTCCGCGGGAGTCAGGGGCCAATTCTGCGCCTCGGCGCGATTTACCATGCGGGGGGGGGCTTGGTTTGCCTCCTCCTCCCCCCGCACTGGTAAACCCTCAGGGCCTCCACTCCCCAGCTGCCGGGGCTTGCCCTCCCCAGCTGCTGGGGCGTGCTTGAATCCCACCCCCCACCCCCCAAAAAAACCCCAAAAGGATTTTCTTACCAGGGATGGCAGCAGCAGCTGCTCCGTCCAGCG
>QEPC01003954.1:76582-103429 GCA_003113815.1 Sphenodon punctatus
GGTTTGTTCATTCCCCTTCCCCCGTAGAATCTCCTGCCCCGCGTCCCCGCAGCGCAGGCTGGAAATTCTGCGCTGGGGTAAGCGGGGCAGGAGATTCCGCGGGGGGAGGGGAATTCCACGGGAAATCTGCGATTCGCAGACCCGCGGATCCCTCGGGGCCCTGACTATGTGTGCCTATGTGATGGCAGCTGCCCCACCGGGCATCCTGCCTGCCCAGGGCCACATGCTGGGCCCCTCAGCACCACCACCACCTCCCAACTGCCCCAGCCGCCTCCATGCCAGCAGGTGCCCCGCATCCGCCTCCTGGGCCCCACCGGCCTCCAGAGGGAGCAGCTGCCATGGGAACCCCCTTGGGTCCCAGGTCCTCCCTCCCTCCCACCACTGCCTGTCCCTACAGACACCAAGGCTTTCCAGGACACCGTTGGGGATCTTGACATCATGGGGGAGGGCATCTCCCAGAGCTCTGTGCTGCCCACAGGGCACTCAAGGGGGCACCCCAGGAAACTTGGGGGCCAGGAGGGATGAGGGGGAAGCGGGAGAGAGGTCTGAGGGGGAGGTGGTGGTGGTGGTGGTGGTGAGCGCATGGGTAAGCAGATGATATAATAAATGCACAAATGACACAGCTGCCTCCTGTGGCCCATTCAGGGGCCCAGAGGTGGGGGTGGTGGACCATGTCCATATAGCAGCTCACCCTGGGAATCCACCAGGCCCCTGGGGGGTGGTCCGGGGGTGATCAACATCACGCCTGGTCCTCCTGGCTGATGTGCCTGGTTAGGGCGAAATGGATGCATTTGGCGTAACGATACTCCCTCGGATTGTCCGCATTCACGTACAGAGGCATGGAGCCGGGAGGTCAGGTAGGCATGGGGTATTTGAGGGTGGCCCCATCGGTCTCACACATGTTGTGTAGCACACAGCAGGCACCTATCACCAGGGATGAGGTCTCCACCATGTAGTCTAGCCAACCGGCGAGGCTCCTCAAGCGCTGCTTGAGGGCCCCAAACACCTGCTCGACCATGGTCCTGCTGGCACAAAGGTGGGTATTGTAGAGCGCCTCCAATGGGGTTCAGGGAACCAGGTATACCTTCATCAGCCACCGGGTGAGAGGGTAGGCCTGGTCCCCCAGGATACAAGGGGGCATCAGCACCCCCTTGATCCGGGCCATCCCCATGTCTGCAAAGTCTCCCCGGTACATCCAGGCATAAAAGGGGGAGATGGTCATGATCCAGGTATCGTGACTGCGCCTGGAGTTGCCCATGAAGATATTTACGAACCTCCCCCAAAGGTCCATGACCGCCTGAAGTTGCAGGAAGTGATACCTGTGCCTGTTGACATACTCCGCGACCTCCCCCGCAGAAGGGCTTAGGATCTCGATGTGGGTGCCGTCCATGGCATCCATGCAGTTGGGGAACCCACCAACCACGAAGCCGGCCATCACAGGCCCCTGATCCACCAGCTGGATCATCCTGTCCAGGAGTACATCCTCCACAGTCTCACAGATATCCCAGAGGATACAGGCCATGGTGCTCACCCCGACACCAAAGTGCTGCGAGACTGACTGGGGCTCACGGCCTGTAAGTCCGCCCTGGACACCCGCTACACCCTGAGTTGGGCCAGGGAGTGCCTGCAGCCTTGGTGATCCCTGGGGGCCCCTGCAGTGCTCCAGGCTGTAGTAACCCACAGGCAGGTGCCCAGGTGCACCTCAGCAGTCTGGATGCACAGCTGATTGGTGTGGGTGTGGTCCCACTCGGCACAGAGTGCAAGGAGCATCCCGCATGCACCCAACATGTCCCACTCCATGGTGAGGTGAGCCCTGGGGGGCCACTGGCAGCCCTGATATAGGCTGGGATGGGGAGTGACTCGACCCCCCTGGCTGCCTGTGCCAGCTCCTGCAGGGCAAGTGGCCCAGGGCAGCGGGTGCATGGTATTGAGCACTGCTGTCCCTGCCAGGAGCCGTACGCACGGCCCAGCGTGCACCTGGGTGTACAGGCTGCAGCTGCATGTCTCCTGTCATCACCTCCCACCTCTCCCTGTTGGCAACATCGTGTCCTTGCTGGCCTGATTAGTGTGTCAGCTGTCCTGTCTGTGTGCTTGGTTCCTGTAGCTGTGCTGGGTCCTCACCCCACGCCTTGCTCTATTGCCATACATTTTTGTGGCCTGTGGCTTTCCCAGTCGGCCTTTGTGCCCCTCCAAGCCCCCTCCCACCCCTGGAGGGAATGTGGGCCCCCCTGTCCATGGTGTTATTCTCCCTGGTGTGCTGGAGCATGGCTGGATGTGCTTCCACCGGGATCCAGGCTCCCGGACCCATGGGACGCCCCATCCGTGGTCCTTCCATGAGACCATGGCCCTGTGTGACCTGTGGCATACCCCAGCGGTGCAATTACTGCTGAGCTTCCCGGACAGCCTTTCGGGTGCTTATGAGAGCCTGAGCTCTGGCCTTCATTACCTTGACTATGAGGCGAGCGCCCGGGATTGCCAGCTGCATGCTGAGACGCTGGGGCTGGTTCCCTTTCCTGATGGGTGCATCCTGGAGATGAGGTGCTCGCATGTGGCTTGGTTTGTGGTGGAGACCGTGTCTGCCCTGTCTGTGTACAGCCTGGCCACCTACCCGGTCTGTCTGGTGGAGGGGGGCCCTGCCTTGGCCGTGTCCTACTTTGGTTGTGTTCATGGGGCCCGTGGGTACCAGTGTTCCTGTGGGGCGGTGTATCACCAGCTGTTGGAGCTGCATCCTCTTCCATGGCCCCATGCTGCCAACTGCTGTGTGTCTGAACCTACCACGACGGAGCTGGTGGCGCTGTCCGGTATGTGGTCCTGTTCTGATATGCAGCTGGGTCTCTCCATGCAGGATCCCTTTGAGGCTTACTACCTGATCGCCCACCACTTGTCCGTGCAGGGGTACCACCGGGGCATGCTTCATTGGCCCCACCTCATTCACCAGGCGGGGCACCCAGCTCTTGGTCCCTTCCTGGCCCCCAGCAGCTGGCTGTGAGTCCCCCTGTGCCTCCCGGACCCCTGTTCTTGGCCCCCTGCGGGCTTCCAGCTGTGCCCTGATGCCATGGCCCGCTGCCTGCTCCCTTCTTGATGTCCTGGCCATGCTGCTGTGCTGCCTGCTTCTTGAGGTGTCGCTGGCCCTGCCTGTGGATCCAGGCCCCCTCCGCCCCCCCCCGTCTGCCTTGGTCCCAAGAATTTCCTGTCCATGGCTGCCATCTCCATTGTCTGCCTCCGGCACCCTGACCACTTCCCCGGCTCCCCAGGGTGCTGCTGACCATCCTCATTCACCTGTGCCCCCTTCTGCACCCCAGCCCCCCCAGGTGCCCGTGTGATCTCAGAGTTCTGGGGCCCCTGGACTGGCCCCCCTGGCTTCCTCCCAGGGGAGTGACTTTGGACCTGCTGCACTGCCCTGGACCTCCGGTCTCCCCTCCATCGCCCCCTCACCAGCGCTTGGGTTCAGAGTGTGCCTCCTTGACTGTTCCCGACCTGCTCCCTGTTCTGTGTGTGCTCCCGCTCTGCCTGTGCCCGGATCACCTGGTTCCCCCCATTCTGGGACTGCCTGTGTTGCTGGGGGTGCACGTGTGGACTGTTCTGTATTGGGGGTTCTGGTTCCCATTGCCTGTGTCCTGCTGTGACCCTGTGCCGCTTCCCTTCCTCTTCCCTGTCCCTCGCCCCCCTTCCCCCTTGTGCCCGTTGTGACTTGTGTGGTGTCTGTCCCGCTGTGTCTCCCCCCCTCCCTTTCCTGTCTGGGTGTGTGTGTGCATGGGTGTGTGTATATGTGCTATGTTTTCCATTGTGCCCTCGCTGTCTCTGTGCCTGTTGTGTGTGGTACCTGGGCGGCTATTCTCCCTTTCCCCCCTTCCTTCCCATTTCCCTTGTGTGGGCATTCCCTTATGTCCCTTTTGGCTTCATTTGCCCTCAGCTGGCCATGTCTGTGTCCGACCCCTCCCCACCTCCTTCTTGGTGTTTTGATCATGACCGGGAATCGGCGTCATGTCTGTTGCACCACCCTGGACCGTGGTCTGGTGGCCCGATTCCCTGCCATGGTCCCAATCCCCTCACATCTGTTCGGTGCCTTCTTTGACCATGGGGGGTGGTTAGCCGGTTCACTGGGAATCCACTGTGGTGACTCGGGACCGCGTAACATCTGAAATCATAAATTGTGCTGTGTGGAATATGAAAGGATCCCATGCAGAGGGGTATGGGATTGCAGCCACAGATGCCGCCTCTACTATCCTTATATTCAGGATCACCTTCTCTGTAAGTAAGCTAAATGCAATGTACCTGTAACATCTCAAGATTGTAAATGTATTTCTGTCTCTCCCTATGTTCCTCCCTACTTTGTCTACCTTACCTTGTGTCTCCTAAATTATAAGTCCCTCAGGGCAAGGACCTGACTCTAATGATTTCCCAGTGCCAGGTAAATTGTTGACACTATCTAAATACTTGATTAATAATAATAATAATAATAATAATAATAAATAATTAATAATTAATAATAAAATTAATATAATAAATGGAGAGTTGGAAGGAACTAGTCCAATTGCCTGTCCTGAGGCAGAAAACCCTATACCTAAAGCATCCCTGACAGATGCCTGTCTAAACTGTTCTTCAAAATCTCCACAGTATAATGAGAACTGGTGTAACATGCATCTTCTGTTTAAGATCATAATTTGATTTGACTTGCTGATGTCTTCAAAACATATGTATAACCCTTTCAGGCAGTGAAACAGATAACTGTTGACTGGTTGTGTGTGCTGTACCTCTCTTATCCTTTCCAAACAAAAGTAACAGGATCAGGTGTTTCAAACGCTGGGTATTTTCAGATGTTACAAGATCACAGTCAACCACAGTGAACCACACTCAATCCCGCGGTGGGACCAAAGCGCCCTGAATGTCTGTGGGTATTTTCAGACGTTACAAGATCACAGTCAACCACAGTGAACCACATTCAAACCCGTGGCAGGGCCAAAGCGCCCTGAACGTCTGTTTCGGGGCAACAGATGTTCACCACAGTCAATCCCCACCAGGGGTCAAAAATAACCATGCTTCCAAAGCTCCGGCCTGGACCATGGATGATTTCAGATGTTACGTGGTCCCGAGTCACCACAGTGGATTCCCAGTGGTGGCGAGCCGCCCAACCAACCCACGCAGTCAAAGAAGGCACCAAACAGACATGACAGGATTGGGACCATGGCAGGGAATCGGCCCGGCAGATCACGTGCCGGGGCAGCACAACAGACATGACGCCAATTCCCGGCCGTGGTCAAAACACCCAGTCACATTATTCTCTCTGCCTATCCTACCTCTCAGAGTTGTTATAAGGATTAAAAAGTTATTGCGTTAGTTATATGAAAAGCGCTCCGAGTGCCATGGCAGGGGGGTGCTATATAAAAATGAATGTTATTATTGTTAAAGATTATTTTATTTGGTGTGGTGCTGGGTCAACTGTAGGCATTTAACAAATAATAAAAGGAAGTAAAATAAAACAAGATATTACACCACAAAATACTCCTTATTCATGTATATGACAAGTAGGCAGAGTTTGTGTGTAATGTGTTCCAGTATCTACTTGTCAGTGATCTAGGTTAGGATTAATCTATGGGAAAGCTTCTCAACTAAATTCAAGGGGTGGGGAATTAAGCCCCAGGAAATGTTCCTTGTGGGAGTGTGCACCCTAATAGGCCAGTGAAAGACTAGAAACAGGCCAATATTAGGCATTTCATGGTTTAAAAGGAAAGCAACCTCCCCCCCTCAAACCCAACCCTGGATAATTTATTTGGCTTTCAATCATGCTCCACCCCCTGCGCTGGTCAACATTATAGATTAAATCACAAAAACTCCTGTTTTCCATTCAGCTTTAGAGAGGCATGGTGGTTCATTGACTGGGTTTCTAGCTGGAGAGGAGACAAGGTTTCAGTTCCCTGCTCTGACAAGCTCTGGGGTGAGAAGTGTGGCTTCTGGGGAGAGGCGTGGCTTTTGGAATAAGGGGCATGGCTTCTCCCCTACCAATTCTTTTTTTTTTCCCTTTTCTTTTTTACAAATTAAGCACTGCTCTGCATGTTTGATTAAAGTCAGACTGCTGCTGGTGTATGTGGGCTGAGACGAGGCCCTCAATCACAGGGGCCAGGAACATAGAATAGGCTTTTCTTCAGTCACAAAGGCTGGGAGCCTGCAAGAGGATTACTCAGAGCTTAGGAGATTCAGACATTACACTTATGTTTTGGAGTGTTCGCTTATTGCTTAGGTAACAAGTAAAGCTGAATTTGGTGAAGGATTGGTTGATTTTTCTGGCATCCTGACAATACTTACCCCAAGCATTTACCCCATCATAGACATACAAGAGGGGGGAAAGAGAGCTTTAGCTAAAATTTACACAGCCTTTCCCCCTTTTTATTCTGCAGCAGCAGCAGTGAGATGTACAGATGTGGCATTACAGCCTTCATGCCACCTCCTGCCCAAGCTCCTTTAAAAACAATTCAGTATAGACGGAAGGGTAGTCTAGATAACCCAGAATGTCTATGTTGTTTCTCACACAATATACTGTATAAGAGACTACTGCTCTTCTTGGCACTTGCCACATTCAATCTAGCTACTTCCTCTCACATTCAACGGGTATTTTCAGATGTTACGCGGGCCGTTGGCCCCGTACCGGCACCACCGGCTTCATTCCCCGCCGGGGTCACCCCGTAACGGCACAACAGACGTGCCGGGGGGATCCCGGTGGGGAAAGTGGGAGGGGCCGGGTCCATGCAGCACAACGTGCAGCCGCACGGCCCCGCCCCATCCACACACCCCGCCGCCCACCCTCCAAGGAGATGGGCGGGCGGCGGGGCCAATGCGGCCGCTGCGGCTGGCCGAACGTGCCACGGCCCGGGATCCCGCCGGGGATCCCGGGCCGTGGCGCGCGGCCAGACGTGACTTTTCCTTGGTCACGGCCCGGGGTCCGTTTGACCACGCTTCCCGGGACCTTCCCCCGGCTAGCCCGGGAAGCTTGGTTCAAACGAACCCCATGTGGGGATTGACCGTGGCCAACATCTGGCGCGCCGCGAACAGACGTACGGGACACGGTGACCACAGGTGGGTATTCACCATGGTTCACCGTGTTCACGTAACATCTGAAATCACCCAACATCTTCTTACATTCAATCTAGCTATTTCGTTATTTGGTGCTTCCCGACACTGTGCACTGCTCTAACAGACATCCAGAAGTCCTCTTTCAGTATCCGGAGAAGATACAGTACACTAACAAAACAGGGGAGAGGTGCTCTCCTGTGAAATCCATGTGGAAAAGTCCAATTGACCTCAGTGGGTAGGACTGCACTCAAGCAGCAGTTGTGTTAGCTTACTAGACCCAGTTGTCCTCATTATTAATTATGTATTGGCCCCATTACATGACTGTTAACGAGTAGAAATATAATTTCTACCCTTGTTTAATATCCCTTTACACTTTAAGATGGATGTAAAGGCTAAAGGGGCTGTACGTTAGCAGAGAATTCAGGGGTGGCCTTTAATAATGCTCTATTATCACAGCTTCTTAAAGCTACAGAAGATGATATATTGTAGTTCAAAGTTAATTAGCTGCATAAAGTAGACAACCCTTCGAGATTCACTTTCTCCCCATCAAGTCATGGAAACTTAATAAAACAGAACGGAAGAATAAGCGGAATGACGTTGAGTCAGATGCTACAGTATAATGAGTGGAGGAACAGTATTCTTCATAAAAAGACTATTTAAAAAATCAAGTGCTATGGCTCTCCTTTCTTTTAATTACTCTGGCAGAGTTTACAATTAAACTCTGCCCTGTCATAGCAAAACAGGGGTTGACAGAAAAATTCAGACGGTCAAGTCCTTACTCACAATACCTTGATGGTAAATTGTCACTAATTAGACAAACCATAGTATGGTACCCAGCATGTGATACTGTAGCCTGAAAAAATATAGGTAGAAGAAAAGCTGTATCAAATATTACCCCTGCTGAGTAGTTCTTTACTTTATTCAGGTATGTGCAAAATACTCAGTATGACTAATGATTTCAAAAGCAGGCTTTAACAAGACAGCCAGCTTGCCCCTCACTTGACCTGAAACAATTAATTCTGTTTCAGCTAAAGTGAAATTAATGTGATTTTTGAACTGCAGTTAGTAACCAAAATTCCAGACAATTAATCAGCTACCTGATTGGTAATCACATATCACAGAAACAAATGAACTATCTGAAATACTAGTAGTTAGTAGTTAGTGAGTAACCAAAATACTAGTTTCCATTACTGTGTAACTCAAAAACAAAATATGGATTTTTCATTTTCGTAGTTGAATAACAAAAATGAAAGAATATAATAATGGGGAAATGACAAATTCTTTGTTATTACGAATTAATAGGAAAAACTTGAAAAACTCACGTTTGGCTGTAACTTCTTTGCTTTATAGCTGTTTTGGTGAAATTTAACAGTATTATATATACAATGGAGAGCATTATGTATGCCAAATTTCAGAGATATTTGCTAAAGGAATACAATTATAGAAGCAGCTGAAATTCTTTATTTTACAAACAATCTGCATACACATTCCTGGCTGTATTGTCCTTTTCTCCCATCTGATTTGAATGAAACCTGGTAAGGTTATACCCCTCCCTATGATTACTATGGGCATTTTTACACACCTATTAGGGTGGGCCACCAAAATTGCCATTGGATAAGATCAAGCATTGGTTTTATTCCTGGGTGCCCTGCCAAGGGGGCATCATGGTGTCCCCAAAGAATTTGTTGTCATGTCTGGGCCGGTACAACTATCTTCCCTTGTTGATAATAGAGACAGTTCTGTGCATTATAACTAGTCAACGGTACCGGTAGCGGGGCTTGCTGGGAGTATTTTCGTAGTTGAGCGGATGAAATGAGTGTGGCTGCAAAGGCCTTTTTCTCCAACAGCAATTCTCCTCTGTTGTCTGGTGGTTCCCCTATGTCAGTACATCTGGAAAGGGCATCTGCTAATATATTCTGTTGTCCTGGGTGGTAACAAATATGAAAATTGAATTGGGCAAAAAAGAGAGCCCAGCACCTATGTTGTGCATTGGCAATATGCGTTGTTTAGAGGTACGTAAGATTCCAATGATCCTTTATTACGAGGACTGGATATTTAGCTCCCTACAGATAGTGTCTCCAAATGGCAAATGTGGCCTTAATGGTTAGGAGCTCCCAGTTCAGGATTGTATAATTTTTTTCCACACTGGACAACTGGCAGGAGTAATAGGCATACGGCATGACTCTGTTTCCTTCAGGCTCTGATTGGAGGATTACTGCTCTAATGGCAATGCTGGAGGCATCTGTCTCGGTGGTAAAAGGTTTTTCAAAGTCAGGACATTACAGAATAGGGGCTTGGGGAAAGGTTGCCTTTAAAACTTCAAAGGAATTTTGCTGAGTCTTGGTCCATTACTACGGTACTCCTTTTCTTAACAATTTGGTAAGGGGTTCCGTTAACTTTGTGTAATTAGGAATGTATTGTCGATAATAGTTTGTCGTCCTGAGAAATCACTGTAAGGCCTTTACAGAGGGAGGGGGAACCCAGGCTAGAATAGCATCTATTTTCTTTTTATCGATTTCCACCCCTTGTGGGGAAATGACAAACCCCCCAAACCCGATCATAGTTACTTGGAATGTATATTTTTCCAGTTTGCAAAAAAGGTGATTCTGCCTGAAGCAGAGCAAGACAGTACGAACCTGTTGTACGTGATCCACCACATTCGTAGAAAAAATAAGAATATCGTCCAAATGTGCTACTACATATACGTTGATCATGTCTCGGAAAAGGTGTTGGAAGGTAGCAGGACATTTGCCAAACCTAATGGCATCACAAGGTACTCAAAATGTCCATACCAGGTTCTGAATGCTGTTTTCGACTCATCACCCTGACGTACGCGCAACAAGTTGTAAGCTCCGCTAAGATCTAACTTCGTGAAAATTTTAGCTCCTTGATGTCGGTCCAGTAATTCCGGGATCAAGGGAAGTGGGTATCAGTTCTTGAAGGTAATGGCATTGAGACCTTGACAATCTATGCACGGGCGTAGCCCTCCATCCTTTTTGGGTACGAAAAACAAGGGGGTACCTGCAGTGGAGGAAGAATGGTAGATAAACCCTCTTTGTAAGTTGTCCTCTATATAGTCCTTCAAGGTGACTAATTCAGGGCTGGGGAGACATGCTTGACGTATATGTAATAGTGCATTTGGACGATATTCTTATTTTTTCTACGAGGTGTGGAAATTGATAAAAAGAAAATAGGCAGAATCAGCTTTTTTGCAAACTGGAAAAATATGCATTCCAAGTAACTACGATCGGGTTTGGGGGTTTTTTTCTATGGTTTTTTGGGGTTTGTCATTTCCCCACCCTTGAGGGTTCACCACAATAGAAGCAGAGACATAAGGCCCAGCAGTTTTCCCATTCTGCAGCAGTTAAGGGACCCCTGGAGGCTCCTATTTGCATGGGTTCCACCTAGTCACCCTTGCTTGGCTCTATTTTGCTGAAGAAAATGGGCAGTGGTTTATTTACAGGTAGACAAAAGGTGTCTTGCCACCGTTCTCATCTATGTTCCGTTAGGCATTCGCCTATCTGTAATGTAAGTGTCACAAGTTCCCCCCATGTGTTGGGTAGTGTCGTAAAAGAGAGCTGATCCTTCAGTTCATCATTCAACTCCCATTGAAACATGACCCGTAGAACTTGATCCAGCTATTTTAGCTCTACAGCCAGTTGTTGGAACTTGGTGACATATTCCAACAAGGGGCCTCTTCCTTATTTTAACCCCACTCTGGCATTTTCCTCATCTTTCGCCCAATGAGGGTAATCAAAAAGAAACGAAAATTCACGGATAAACCCTGCATAGACTCGTAAGAGGGGGCTCTTATCGGTAAGAAGGGGTGTGGCCCATGCTAGGACAATACCATCCAATAGCCCTATGACAAAAGCCACCTTTAGTGCATCTGTGTTATAGGTCTTAGGTTGCACCGTGAAGGTTAGCTCACAGAGTGCCAGAAAAACTTGAAATAAATGTCGGTCCGCATAAAAGTTGGTAATAGTGGGTCCCTTAGGTCCCCGGGGTACACAAGCGGTGGCCCCTATGGGGACCACTGACTGGGGAACTGGCAGAGGTGGTGGAGGCACCGCCCCTTTGTCCTGATGTTCCTTAAAGTCTTTTACCTTAATGGCTAAGTCCTGAAGGGCCTAGTCAAATCCTTAATGTCTGCCACTAATTGTTCCATAATACGGAGCCGAATTACCAGCAAGTTAATGGGGTACGGGTATTTGTTTAAGCTGGTGATACTGTGAGGTATGGGGGGAGGAAGGGAATAGGGGTAGGAGCAGGAAATGATCCGAACAGACACTTTCACGTGACACAGCGAGGTTAAGCCTGGTAAAAAAACCTCAGGATCGAATATGGCCTCTAGGATTAAGAATCCATAGCCTGGATCATCATTGGGTATCAGGGACGAGCGCACACCTCCTGGCTGCCACTGCAACCATGCACACAGGGGAAAGGAGAGGGACAAGGGTGACATAGGGTGAAGGGGATCAGAGGTGTCCAAACCAGGAAGGGGGGGAGCAGGACAGGACAAGCACACTAGGGGGGTCCAGGGAATGGTTCAACAAGGAGATATCAAGAAGGAGTTCACACTTACCTGATCCACGCTACTAACACTCACCTTAGCCACATGTCACTCATGCACAAACAATAACTAGGTTCTCAGAAAGGGTCAAACACAAGCAGTCAAGAGCAAGGGGCCAGTTTCACAGGCACGTAGGCACTGATCACCAGCAGCACAACTGTGGCAGGGAGCTGCTTTGATCCCCTGCACTCAGGCGGCTACTTAAGTGCTCTGAGTGCCGCGGGACTGGGGGCGTGGCTTCTGCCTGCAGCAGCAGTGTCTCAGCGGCCATGCCCCCAGGATTGACGTTCAAACATGGGGGAGGGCCCCGAACACTGGGTGAGCTTCCTCCCACATCCTGCTGCTCTGTTGTCAGTAGCTGTAGCGGTGCCCCAACCCCCAGGCACATTGCAAGTCGCACCTGGGGGGCCAGGATCTGCATTGGGTGACACCCCCACCCAAGGTGAGCAGTGTACCCCGCACCCTCCTTAGACCACAAACCCCACGGCCCCAGGGCGTGGGCCTGACACTCTTGTTGCATGCTTCCAGCTTTCAAGGACCAATCCTGGGTGGCTCTGAGATGAGCATAAAAGGGACATAGCTGGGACTTCAGGCAGCAAGGCAGAGGACAGGGGAAACATCTCAGCAATCAGGAGACATGATTCACACATCCAGTCTGGCCAATTGTCATTAAAATCACATCCTGCAACACTGTGACAGAGGACATAAAAGAATCCCTTATTGGCTCTTTCCTAAGCAGATGCTTCTAACTTCCCAGTAACAAGTGAGGAAGAGGAGTTCAGGTGGTCACAGCAGAGAATGAAATATGGGTGACATATCTGCTGGCCAATTGGCATCACAAACACATTTTGTATCACAGTGACAAACATAGGCCCTTTTTACAAGGGCTGCGGAACTGGAGGGTCGATGTGCACCACGGTCAGTATGCGCTGGGTGGGCGGGAGGTTCAGATGGGTGCACACTGGCACGCACTGACGTACCGCCACCACCACCCATGGAGACGCCTTCATTTTTTCAGATGGCTCCATGGGTGGGTGCTGGGTGTAGATGGGTATGTGGGGGAATGTGCATGCATGCACACCCACCACTCCAATCAGAACCAGCATGGTTCACACAGGCAGCAAACACCCATGAACACCCAGAAATTTGGTTTTTCATGGGTGTTTGTCACCCATGTAAAAAGGGCCATGAGAGAATCCCTGGCATAGGCTTATACTCTCCAGATCATGTGCAGGATTGTAACTTTGGGTTCCTTTATCAGATCTTTCCTATATTTGATTGAGATGACTCTGAAGATCCGTGATACAATTTGTCCAATTTCATGTAAACAGACTGGAATACAAAGACACTAAAGTCAGAAATGCATTTATAAGTAAATCACTTATAACATCAGGACCCTTTATGCAACACTTATGAAATTTAGCAGAGAGAGTACCTTTTGGAAGGGTATAATCTGGCCAAGATGCGTCTAAATCAAAAGGGAGATAAAATTGTTATGTCCAGGGGTGAGAACACAGAAGTTTGTAAAATAACAAATTTCAGCTGCTTATATAATCGCATCCCTTTATCTAATCTTTCTACAATTTGGTACACATAATTCCCTCTGTTGGGGGTGAACCCTGCCAATTATTTGGATAGGAAATAAAAAAGTTACCACCAAAAATGTGTTTTACATTGAAACCAATAGTAATCGAAAATGAAAGTAAAAAAACAAAAAACAAAATAAAGAACAGATATATAACAAAAACAAATGATATTTTAATAATGAAAACAAAATTAATAACAAAAACAAAACAGAGTTACTGTGCACATCCCTATTGCTTGTTTAAGCAGTAATGAGGGAAATGGCACCGCATACTATTTTTTTAAAAGTTGAACTGTGAAGTCAGCCATTATGCACATCTTTACCAATAGCAAAGTTATTTTGGCCATGGGCACATTGCCAAGAGTAATTTGACATCCAGTAGATTTGAACCAGTCATCCAATAGAAAATCAGGTTAAACTCAAAGCCAGAGTCCAGGTTAAACAGGTATTTAATTATGGGCAAATGAAACTTGCCAGTTACCATGAAGTGGATAGTGAAAGACAATGTGGCAAAGCAGTAAATGACACAATATGTCAATCCGTTAATTCTGTTAAACTGTTGGTAAATATTTGGTTAGCACTCTGTAGTTGATCATGGACAGTGCAGTTCAGCTATGAGAAAACCAATAATTATTATCCATGTGGATAATGGTTTCAGCTCTAATCCTCATCACTAGAAATTTACAGCTTTAGACAGAGAATCAGGGGGAGTCAGAGAAAAGAAGGGGTGAACTTCTCTGCTTATTAATCACTTATCTTCCTCCTTTACAATCTGCCCAGTGGAAGGGTCATTGCAAGTGCCACAGGTGTGATCAGGAAGGAAAGGACAGGGGCCAATTCTGCTGGCTCCAATTTCTGTTAGGTAACTAGTGATGGGCATATCCCTCCCTTGCATAGCCACCTCCATTGCAAGAGTACTTTGGCAACACTGCAGTGTTATAGGGGTGTGCATGTCATTTTTGTTGTATCAATAATGAAAACTAAATTTGTCATTTTCATTATCGTTATTGCAATAACGAAAATGACAAAAAATAATAATGAAATCAATAATGAAAATTGTTATTGATTCCATTATTGCCTAGCAGCCTGGCAGGTGTTTTTTGGAGGGAAATGTGGCAACTGGAGGAGGGAGCAGACATCTCGGAGCAAGAAACAGTGTTGATCTCTTGAACTGGGCTTGTGATGGGAGGGGAAAGACCTGATGTATATAATCGCTGGCCAATGAGCAGTGCAAGCAGTTCCCAGGCAGTTGAATGGCAGGCTGTGATTGCTCATTGCCTCCTACCTCCCAGAACCAATCCGGGGAGCTCTGGGAAAGGGCAACCCTTTATACTGCGGGGTGGGGCTGCTTGACACTGGTTCTGCGTTAGCTATTGCTCTGTCAGGGTGCATTTGCAGAATCTACTAGTGTTTGCACTAAAAGTCCTCCCATATATATCCCTACCACCTAACCTTTCCAATCCTTATTCCTTACCCTTATCGTTTATGTTTTTCCTCCCCCTGCCTGTCTCCCCCCTGTACACACATATAGAGATAGATATAGGTGGTATAGTTTAGATATATATTAGATGATAGATATAGAATAGAGATAGATTAGAGATAGTGGATATACCTCTGAGTTTTCCTTTTCTCTTCCCCTGTCTGTCTCCCCTTGTCCATATATTATATAGATATAGGTATTAGTTGTATATATATAGATTAGATATTTAGATACTAGTAGGGATGTGCGAACGTGGTTCGGAAGTTCGGAGTTCGGACCGAACTTCTGAACCGAACTTGAATTCGACTGAACTGTTCGGTCGAATCCGAACCAGTTTGGAAGGTCAAAAACAGCTTAAAACACCGATTTTGAATGTACAAACTCGGTTCAGAAGTTCGGAATTCAACAGAACTCGACTAGTTCGGTTGACCGAACCAAACTTCTGAACCGAACTCGATTTTTGAACCGAACCGAACTGAACCGAATTTCCGAACTCGGTTCTGTTCACACATCCCTAGATACTAGGCTGTTTTATTATATATATTAGGATTATAGGATAGGACTATTTTGTATTATGCATAGGTTAGGTTTAGCTTAGATTATATATATGCTATATCTATAGCATACATCATACTTAATCACTGAAAGCAAGGCTCTGCTCCTACATGGAGAGTTTCACAATTTAATTAGGAGACTTGTGATTTTAGGCATTAAGAAAATATTGAACATCACATGACTTTTGATAAATTTATAAAAGCTGGCCACTCTTCAACAGCAAAAATGTATTTGGGAAAGACACCTTTAACCAGGTTGAATAATTTTATTTTTTTAAAAAAATTTTTTAAAAATTATACCCCGCCCCTCCTGCCAGGCAGCCTGGGGCAGCTAACAAATCAATCAATAAAAATACAATAAAATATATAAAAGCATTAAATAATATATACAACAATAAAACAGGGAGAACAAAACCCCAAACACCCCACCACCACCCTCACCCTTCTCCCTCGCCAAACGCCTGACGGAACAGCCAGGTCTTACAATTCCTACAGAAACCTAGGAGGTCTGGGGCCAGACGTGCCCCCACCAGGAGGGAGTTCCACAGGCGTGGCGGCCACCGAGAATGCCCTGTCCTGCGTGGCCCTCCGGGAAACCCGGGGTACCTCCAACAGGGCACCCCCAGATGACCTATGGGGCCAGTCCAGAACCGGGGGAGTGAGGCGATCTCACAAATAGGCAGGACCTAGACTGTGTAAGGTTTTTAGGTCAAAACCAACGCTTTAAATCGGGCCCGGAAGACTATTGGCAGCCAGTGCAGAGATTGGAGCACTGGTGTAATGTGCTCCCGGAGGCCCAGCCTCACCAGGAGCTGGGCCACCGCATTCTGCACCAGCTGCAGCTTCTGAGCCATCACCATAGATAGCCCCAAGTAGAAAGCGTTACAGTAGTCTAGCCGAGAGGCTAAATCACATTGCTTTAGTCAATGTGATTTAGACTCACCATCATTATTTATTTTATTATTTATTATTTATGTATTGACAGCAATGTGCCTGGCTCTGCACAATCATTCATGAGAAACAAGTCTCTGCTCCAAGGGTCTTACAATCTAGAATGGATAAGGAAAGCAATACAAGGGAGACGAGAACATAGGGAGAGATAGGATACATTTGTGAAGCTGAAGTTGCAGGTTCCCATGCTTAACTAATGATTACATGTGGTGCAAAATAAAAGAGAGACCTCTTTTTTCCCAGACTTTGAATCCTGGCTTACCGTCTTCCTCTCCGATGACACCCCTGCTCTCATTCTTGGTGACTTCAACATCCATGTTGATGCACCTTCCCAGCGCTTTTTCTCCCTAGCCTCCTCCTTTGGTCTCCACTTCTGTACTGATTCCCCCACCCACACTCTCTCGACCTCACCTTCTCCAGAAACTGTCCTGTTGCTGACCTCTCCTTTGACCTTTGTCCCATGTACAACCATTACCTCGCTTCCTTCAACCTCTCCCACCAACCCCCATCTTCTTCCCCAGCTCCACACCCCTTCCGTGATTTGCAGCCTATTAACCCTTTAGATTTTGCTTCCTCTCTCTCCCCCTCCTCCCTCCTGTCTTCTCCTCCTCTTCCCCTGACACTGTTATCTCTTCTCTAAATGCCTCTCTGGCCATGACCTTCGACTCTCTTTCCCCCCCCTCCTCCCACCCCGTTCAACCCCGAAAACCCCGTCCTTGGCTCACCCCTACTATCCGCTACCTCTGCTCCTGCACCTGGGCTGCTGAATGCCACTGGTGCAAATCCTGCTCCCACCCTGACTACCGCCACTATACATTCTCCCTCTCCTCCCTCTCTTCTGCTATCTCCCTGGCGAGGCAAAACTACTATGCCTCCCAGATTGAATCCTACTCTCATGACCCCCACAGCCTCTTCTCCACCTTTGACTCCCTTCTCAAGCTCCCCTGCCCCCTTCCACCGTCTTCCCTTTATGCTCAGGATCTCACATCATTTATCACCACAAAGATTGACAAGATCCTCCAGGACATTGCTTCCCACCCATCTCCTCTCCCTGCTCCCTCACCACCCCTCCCCCTCTCTCCTCTCCTCCTTCCCTCCTGCCTCCCTTGAGGAAATCTCCTCTTTGCTCTCTTCCTCAAACCCCTCCACCTACCCTCTCGACTCAATCCCATCCCACCTCCTGACCTTCATTGCTCCCACTGTTGTCCCCCACCCCTTTTACATGTCTTTAATCTCTCCCTCTCCACTGGCTCCTTCTCCTCCACCTTCAAACATGCCACTGTCTCTCCCACCCCTCTAGTTACCGGCCAGTCTCCCTCCTACCCTTCACCTCTAAGCTTCTGGAACGTGCTGTCTACTCCCGCTGCCTGGATCTCCTCTTAGCCAACTCCTCACTGGACCCTCTCCAATCTGGCTTCTGCCCCCTTCACTCCACTGAAATTGCCCGTACGAAGATCACCAATGATCTATTTGTCACTAAATCTAAGCGCCTTTACTCCATTATTGTCCTCCTTGACCTCTCTGCTGCCTTTGACACTGTCAACCACTAGGGATGGGTGAACGCGGTTCGGAAGTTCGGAGTTCGGACCGAACTCGAATAGTTTGGTCGACCGAACTGAACGTTCAAACCGAACTCGAATTCGGAAGTTCAGAGTTCAGACTGAACTTGAATAGTTTGGTCAACCGAACCGAAAGTTCGAACCGAACTCGAATTCGAACGTTCAGTTCGGATGCGTTCGGTGAGTTCGGAATTGAAATTCCATTGTTTTCAATGGAAAACACATTATCGGCTGTATAATTTTTGATTTTTATGATATGTGACTGAAAATTGGAGTGCCTCTACCTCCAATAGAAAGAACTATGTGTACCAAATTTCAAAACAATAAAGGAATCCGATTTTAGAAGCAGTTGAATTATTGTATTTTGCAATATTCTACATATACATTCTTCTGTAACTTCTTTGCCTCACATCTAATGTAGGTGAAACTTATTAAGTTTATACCCCTTCCCATATTAACTATCTTTGCTAGATTACATAAGGATTGGAAAAAAGGTCTTGGTGGTATAAGCAATTAACATTTAAATGTATGTCTGACTATAACATCTTTGTAGACCAACCAGTGTACATGAAATTTGGCAGGACTATATATTTCACTTTCATGATTATCTCTGCCAAATATCAGAAATATTTTATAAAGGGTCCCAATTTTATATGCCTGTACAACATATGTAGAGAAGGGGGCCTATGCCTGGGATTCGCTTATGTCACTGTGGTATAAGATCGGTTTGTGATGCAAATTGGTCAACAGAAATGTCAACCAAATATCCTCATTCTGTGCTGGGACCATCCCAACATATCTCCCCCACTTGTTTCTGGGAAGTCAGAAGCATCTGTTTAGGAAAGAGTCAATAGAAATTCTCTTATGTCCTCTGTCTCAGTGCTGCAGGATGTGATTGATAGTTGGCCAGCCTGGATGTGTTTAAACTATGTCTCCTGACTGCTGGGATGCTATCTCAGAAGTCCCAGTTATGTTGCTTATGCCCGCCACAGGGCCGCCCCCTATGCCCACCTCGAAACCACTACCAATTGGTCCTGTAAAGCTAGAAGCTTGCAGTAATGTGTTTGGCCATTGAATGTGTCTGTCAGTCTTTGGGGTTGCTCCACATCCTTCCTCCTACAGTCTCTCTCCCCCTGCCATGCAGGGTGCCTGCCTCTGACTGGCACTGAATATGCTGATATTCATCTGAATAATGATCTTCACAGGGACAACATCAATTGCTTATATAATTGGGTCCCTTTATCAAAATCTCCTGTACATTTGCTGAAATGGCAGGAAAGGTATTTGATACATTCTTGACAAATATCCTGTAAACAGAATGGAATATCAAAATGTAACAGCTGGAAATGTATTTTCAGGTTAATGACTTGGGACCCTTTATCCATTCTTTCCTAAAATTGGCAGAAATATTAAGCATATGGAGGAATGTAATATGCACAAGATTCATGAATATTGGATGCAATATAAAGAAGTTGTAGCCATGAATGTGTATGGAGCTTTTCTTAAAATCACAACTTTCAATTGCTTCTGAAATCGGTTTTCTTTATCTAATTGTTTAGAATTTTGGTACACCTAGTGCCCTTCATTGGGGGTACAATCCCTCTAAAGTTCATCAAGAAGTAATAAGAAAAAAAAATGTTATAGCCAGAAATATGTTTTTTCGTTTTTTCCTTTTATTTCAAAAACCAAATGTCATTTTCAGTTCCTGATTGCACTGAACTGAAGACCAAACCAAGCCCGACCGAAACATATACAGAATACAAACTCAACATTCAATCAGAACCACCGAACGGCTGAACATCCAAACTGACAAACCGAATGCAGCTGAACCGAACGGGCGAACCGAACGGACGAAACGAACACAGCCGAACCGAACGGTCGAACCCGAACCACGATCTGTTCACCCATCCCTATCGACCACTCACTCCTACTTGACTCTCTTTGCTCCCTAGGCTTCTGCAGCGCAATCCTTGACTGGTTCTCCTCCTACCTCTCTGATCGCTCCTTTAATGTAAGTAAGTAATTTATTATTTGTTTGGCCATAGGCCATAACAAAAATCAGATACAGTCACAATACAATGGTTTGCTTATTGACATACAACTTAAAAGAAAATATAAAAGCATATAAAATAATAATGCAAAAATCTCCACAAATATACAAAAGGACAAAATGTATATAGAAATGGGATTTATAGTTACATTGAATTGCCTTACCCTTCTCAGGATTTATGGCGGTGACATTTGACCCCTGTGTTAACTTATGGGTATCTTTTGCATTATGTTGCCTTACCCTTCCTGGGGTTTATGGCGGCAGCATTTAACCCCCGTTAGGTTATAGATATCTTTTACATTATGTTAGCTTACCCTTCTCGGGGTTTGTGGCGGCAGCAAATATCCCCTGCATTAACTAGCATTAGCCACAATACTGCTTCCACCAAATTACGACCCGGGTAGGAGTTGGGAGCCCATATTTGTCGTTTAGGTCTTAAGGCTACTCTAGCCCTGCAATCAACACCCCGCTCTGGGCCAATCCCTCCATAAATCTCTGTCTCAACACTATCACCTGAAAAGCAAATTCAACGACGTGCCTAGTTACATCAGAGCCTACCGAGCTCAGAAACAACTGCAATACTTTAAATTCGACATCCTTCTGGATCCCCGCTAGGTATTTGGATCTTAACCCTTCAAAAAAAGGGCAGAATAATAAAATGTGGGATACCGTGTCTGGGGTCCCTTTATCACATAGCACACAGAGTCTCATATCATGAGGAATTCTCTTAAATCTTCCTTCATAATAAGAGGATGGAAAACAATTACATCGCAGCCTGGTAAATGCCACTCTCCTTGAGGCATCAAGCCAATTAAGTAAATAAGAAGGGCCAGGCTGCCAAGGGTTAAATTGAATGTAATCAGGGGCTACTATCTGGCACTCTACTAAAGCTCTTTCGGTTTGGAGGGCCTGGTCTCTCAATCTCTTTTGGGTCAAAATTTTAAACTGGTCCGCACCTACCTTATTGAGGAGAACCTCTCCAGAAAAAACCAACCTACCAATTTCAAATCCGGCCGCTGCCACCCATGTGTCGAGTAGGTCTGTCTTGCAGGCCATACCTAGCAGAGACGTTTGTTTCTCCAACAATGTCACCACTTTTGCCCAGTAGTTAGCATCTGGAGTATCACCGTACAGACAGGCAGAACACCAGTTTCTGCTCGCAGCAACACCTGAGGGGAACCCCGAGGTAGGCCAAGTAAGGAGGCCAAAAAACCATTTTGGATATTTTCCTTCCCCTCCAGGAAGTCCAAGGCCCAAATAGGAGCTGCATACAGGGCTTGGGTTAGCACCTTAGCTTTAAATAGCCTTAATGCCGGTTCTATCAGCTTGCCCCCTTGTCCAAAATAAAATTTCAGGATTGCGGCGGCTGATCTTTTGGCCTGTGCTCTAACTACATCAAGGTGGGCCTTCCAAGAAGGGGATGATGCAAAGGTAACCCCAAGATATTTGAAGGAGTAAACTTGCTCTATGGGTTCCCCCTCTATATTCCAGGAATGCACTACCCCGGGATCTTCGTTCTCCCACCATTAAGACTTTAGTTTTAGAGTAATTGATTTTTAACAATTCTGATCGACAATATTCGCCAAAGCGATGAAGCAATCTTTTAAGGCCCACCATTGACTGAGACAACAACACAGTGTCGTCTGCGTATAGCATAATTGGTTATCTCCTTTTTCCCACCAAAGGGGCATGGGAATCCACTGAATTCATATAGGGCACCACGTTGTTCAGATACAGATTGAATAAGGCCAGGGACAGCAAGCATCCCTGTCTGATCCCTCGTTCTACCGGTATCTCCCTGGACAGTGCTCGATGGTAGCCATATCTCACCTGAAGAGTGTTCCCCACATGCAATTTCGTCATAAGGAAGAGTAACCTAGGCTCTATAGAAGAAACCCGCAACTTATCCCCTAGGCTCTCTCTGCTTACAGAATCAAAGGCCTTCTCGAGGTCCACAAAGCAAAGATACAGCCTCCCCTGCCTACCAACATGCTTCTTGATCAGTGAGGCAATCACCAAAATATGGTCTGTGGTAGACCTTCCCTCACAAAAGCCTGCCTGTTCCAGCTCAATTGCTCGAGACTTCTGGATCCAGAGCTTCAGTCTGGTCAGTAAATATCTTGAGTACATCTTTCTGATAATGCTGAGCAGACTGATCAGGCGATAATTACTTGGAGCTGATGCCTCTCCCTTCTTGTAAATGGGAATCAAAATGCACTTTAACCAGGAGTCCGGAATTTCACCAGAGTCATTTATAGTAGTAAAATGGAGGGCCAGAAGGTTAGCCCACCACTCGGGAAAAGCTTTTATTAACTCCCCCAAGACCATATCAGAGCCTGGGGCCTTGCCCAACTTAAGGGATGTTATGAAGGTCCTGAACTCCTCAACTGTGACTGGTGGCCAACTCTCGAATCTAATACCTGGATTAATTTGAACAGCCTTAGACAATGGGGGAATGTGTGAGAACAAATTGGTATAAAATTGTTCTCAAACATTTAAAGAGATAAGATGGCGTTCACTGTATTACCCTTCCCCTGCATTGAACGGATCAGTTTCCAGAATTTATTGTTGTCCTTTCTTACAGTAGCAAGGTATAAGTCTGCCCATAGTGCTCTTTGAAAAGCCATTTTTTCTCTATTAAGAGGATCCTATACTGTTTACGTTGGACCTGAAGTTGAGTCCGAGTCTCAGGCACGGGACCGTTTCTTAGTTTTTTCATTAACCGTCTGAGGGCAGTCCTAGCATTCCTGCACTCATGGTCAAACCAGCCCACCAATTTCTCCCATCCCTCTCTCTGGGTCCTCGGTATGACCCTACAGGACAACTGTGGTTCAAGCAAGTTCACCAATTTGTTGTACCGGGCCAGAGCCTCCAAAGGCTGCGATCTTAGTTCCTCGTATATTAATACCACCTCCGCTGTTCCAATAAACTCCCCAAAAGCCTCCACAAGGGCCTTTGCACACATCAGTCTAGTACTTAACTCAAGATTCTGTTCATAGGGGGGGAGGGGGAGGTTGCTGGGAGGAAGCTCCATTGTCCCCCAATGGTGGGAGAAATTCCAACAAGACCGGGCGGTGGACTGTATCTGGTCTCAAAAGGACTTGCAGTCCTCGAATAAATCCAAATGCTGAGTGGGAAACCGAAAAATAATCAATTAAACTGGAGCCATTATATGAGTGGAAGGTGAAGTTACCATACCAATCACCCCCAACACGTCCGTTTACAATTACCAGATCCAAAATTTGGATTAAATTCTCCATTGCCTCTCTTTCCGGCCCCACCAAAGTATCCAAAGAATACCGCGGAGGGAGCAGAGAGTTATGCAAAGACTCCTCCGAGGGTGCAATGGTCAGTCGGTCAGTTGGATTCCCCAGTCTAGTATTAAAGTCTCCCGCCACTAGCAAAACTGCATCCGGGAACTCACTCAATGCCCCCATAATTAAATTAGCCATTTCCTCCCATATTTCTTCGGGGTAATAGTTGACGTTATTGGGGGAACATATACATTTCCTAGGAGCAAATCCAGCCCCCCTGGAAACAAACAATATAATAACATAAAATTTGATCTATAGGTGGACAGGATATTAACTTTGACCCCCAGTTTCTGAGTTACCAAAAATGCAAGGCCCCTGCTCGGTCTTCCACCCCTGGTAGATGGAGTCGCAGCCACCCAAAAGCTCTCAAAACCAGGTAATCTAATAGGCCCAGAGTTCCTCAACAACCAGGTCTCCTGAAGAATAAGAATGTCAAAATTCTCCAAAAAGGGGCAAAAATCTTCCTCAAGGCAACGTGTCATCCAGCCAGCTATATTCCAAGTTAATACTGCCAAACCATCCCCACCTCTGGTCAGGCCAACCGCTTTCCCTACCTGGGAGTACTGGTGGTCTCTAGAGGAATCAATGGTGTTAGGACAGTTTCCTCTGGTCCTTGGCCTTAGCCTTTTTCCTATTATTAAAGGAATAAACCCCCGGTAGAATACGCCCACCTTCTGACTGCAAACTATGGCATGCTGTGGCCACTCCTTGTAGGAGGGCTCCGAGACTCCGGACACGCATCCAGCAAAACCCAACCCTGGCGGTGCCGAACTCTGAGCCTCGCATGAGCCTCTAGGGTACAAGTTTACAGATGCTGGGGCGGGGAGAACAGGGATGTGAATGTTCTTTAAATTTGGAGCAAGAGCAGGCACCGCCCCTTTAATCGGCGCCCTAGGTTTCACCTTCCCTTTCCCTTTCTTTTCCTCACCTACTGGGGTAGAGGCTGCTGATGGATTACCTGCCCAAGAAAGGAAGGGTTGATCACCATCCAGGAACCCAATCTGTGATTCCTTATTTAAAGAAGTCACCATCTCTTGATGGAATCTCTCTCCCACCTTTGTTTTCCGCAGTTGCCCACTTATATAGCCCAAACAGCTAATGAGAAAGTCTGACTCCAATGGATCAAATTGCTTAGGTAATGCCCTGGTGATCTTCACATTCTCCCACTCTTTGGTAGGATGCTGAGAAATACCTGGTTCCTCATTCAATTTTACCCTATCCGAGGCTTCAAGCATTTCAATCAGCTGGGAATCCATGATTGGCCCTTCAATAGTCCCAGGTTGTACCGGGGAAATGCTCAACAGGGATTCTGGGGCAGCATTATACTTTAGGGGGGGGGGGATTTCTAAAATTAGTTCTCCCTGATTAGGGAGTTTTCCCCCATCATCCACCATTAAGACCCTAGAGACAAAAACATTCTTCTCTTTTAACACATCTCTGTTCCCCAATATCTGTGCAGCCAATTGGATAGACTTGAAAGTGGCCTTAGGGTGATTTCAGACGTTACGGGGCCCGTTGGCCCCATACCAAAATCAACCCATTCATTCCCCGCCGGGGTCACCCCGTCACGCCACAACAGATGTGCTGGGGGGATCCCGGCGGGGAATCTGGGAGGGGGCGGGGCCGCACGGCGCAACGTGCGGCCGCATGGCCCCACCCCCTCCACGCTCCCGCCATCTGCCCTCTGGGGAGACAGGCGGGCGGCGGGGCCAATGCGGCCGCCGCTTCGGGCCGGATTCGCCATGGCCCGGGATCCCTCCGGTGATCCCGGGCCGTGTCACCCGGCCAGACGTTACTTTTTGTTGGTCCCCGCTGGGGATCTCTTTGACCACGCTTCCCGGGACATTCCCCCAGCTAGCCTGGGAAGCATGGTTCAAATTGACCCCATGTGGGTAGTGACCGTGGCGAACATCTGGCGGCCACCAAACAGACGTTCAAGGCACATTGACCACAGGTGGGTATTCACCGTGGTTCACTGTGATCTTATAACGTCTGAAAATACCCTTAATCAACCATTGCTTCTTTATATTATGAACATGGTCAAGTGTCACAATATCCCTACTGGTAACCGAAAGGCCCAGGATCACCCGCAGGTGTTCTGCAACATCATATGGGGTGTTCCAGAAGGGCAAAAGGCCTGAGGGTAGTGGCAAAATGGCAAGAATCAAACTATTTGGGAGGTAAGACATCTTCAGAGGCTTATCTTTCGTTAGCCCCTCCTGGATACCCGACAATTCAGGGGCTTCCCTAATTCCTAAGAGTTGCTCCTAAGGAGTGAGATGCACGTGGGGGTGTGTGTAGAAACTAGTACGAGGGGCAGGGTCAGAGTGCAAACCGCCACCCAACGCCCCAGCTCCTGGATTGGTGCCACCTGGAGCTACCCCTGCTACTGACCCTGACTCCATCTTCCTAGCTAGGTTCTTCATCTAGATTCCATTACCTCACTATCCCCCCTGCCAAGGTCAATGTTCGTTACTTCCCAACTAGACTTATTACTTTGTTGGGAGTTCGACAAGAGTGCAGATTTAATGGATTTCTCTCCCTGTGGGGGAAAGACCCCTCCAGGGACACCCAGGAGAGTGTCAATTTTTCTTTGTTTTGGAAGTTTTGCTGCTAGAGGTAAAGTACTTGGGGCCTCTTTCTGCAAACGTTTGGGGTTTGGCATTCTTCCCAGATAATACCTAGGCTCCTGCTCTGGGATGCACCAAAGGGTGCGCAAAAGGGTGCACCCTTGTGCGCGTGGCCCTAGGCGCGCGCCTATGGCGCGGCCATAGACTGACTGGGTGCTTTTCTTGTTCCCACTTGCAGGCGCCGCCCAGCTCCGCTCCCCGGCACAGGTGTCAGGTAAGTAAAGTGAGTCTCGCTGATACCAGCTCCCCGCTCCTCACGGCAGTGGCTGTAGACTGACTGGGTGCTTTTCTTGTTCCTGCTTGCAGGCGCCGCCCAGCTCCGCTCCCCAGCGCAGGTGTCAGGTAAGTAAAGTGAGTCTCACTGATCCCAGCTCCCCAGTCCTCACCACAGCGCCCGTAGACAGACTGGGTGCTTTTCTTGTTCCCACTTGCAGGCACCGTCCAACTCCTTTAATGTGTCTCTTCCCAATTCCAACTCCTCCTCCCTCCCCCTCTCGGTTGGGTTTCCCCAAGGCTCTGTCCTGGGCCCTCTCCTCTTCTCTATCTACACCCTGTCCCTTGGTAAACTCATTGCCTCCCATGGCTTCCAATATCACCTCTATGCTGATGACACTCAACTCTATCTCTCCACCCCCCTCTCCCCTTCTGTCCAAGCTCGCCTCATCAACTGTCTCTCTGATATCTCCACTTGGATGTCCCAACGTCAGCTCAAGCTCAACATGGCTAAGACTAAACTCCTTATCTTTCCTCCCTACCCTTCCTCTCCTTCTTCCCTGTCAGACCTTATTGATGGGGTCACCATCTGCCCCGTTCCCCAAGTCTGTAGCTTGGGCTTCATCTTTGATACTCACCTTTCCTGTAAACCTTGCATTGACTCTGTTGCCAAGTCCTGTCACTTCACCCTCCACAACATTGCTTGGATTCGCCCCTTTCTCTCTGTCTCTTCAGCCAAAACCCTTGTTCACACCATGGTCATTTCTCGCCTTGACTACTGCAACCTCCTCCTTACTGGCCTCCCCTGCTCTCACCTGTCCCCCCTTATCACCATCCAAAACTCTGCTGCTAGGGTCATCCACTCAGCCC
>QEPC01003954.1:123713-138748 GCA_003113815.1 Sphenodon punctatus
TTCTGAGCTAGCCACTGATCCTGTCAGCAGGCGTTTTCAGAACTCTCCCTCTCCCAGCAGTTTGTGTTCCTCCCAATCCATTGCCATCCTCCTCCTATTTCACCCATTTCCACACATTTACCTCCATAGTTTCATTTCTTTAGATTAGATTAGATTAGATTAGATTAGATTTAGGTTTTATACCCGGCATCAAGAAGCAGCCATTCGAACCCCAGGGTTCTGAGGCCTACGTTACAGGCACGGTGTGTGTGTGTGTGTGTGTGTGTGTGTCCATCCACATCATCTAGAAGCTGCCACTCCTGTCCCAGGACCCACCATCAGGGTTCTGGGGCTGTCATTCCACTCACAGGGAGCTGTCATCCTGCCATATCAAGAAGCAGCCACTCCAGACCCAGGACCTACCATCAGGGTTCTGGGGCCTACGTTAAAGGCACGGGGGGTTGTCTATCCATGTCATTTAGAAGCTGCCACTCCTGTCCCAGGACCCACCATCAGGGTTCTGAGACTGCCATTCCGCTCACAGGGAGCTGTCATCCTACCATATCAAGAAGGAACCACTCCAGACCCAGGACCCACGGTCAGGGTTCTGGGGCTGTAATTCCGCTCACAGAGAGCTGTCATTTCATGGCATCAAGAAACAGCCAGCCACTCCAGCCCCAGGATGCACCATCAGGGTTCTGGGGCCTACGTTCCAGGTATGGAGGGATGTCCATCCACATCATGTTGAGGATATGAGAACAGCAAAGAAAGAGTTCTTTGCTGCCCTCATAGAGTCTGCAAAGTTGTGTCCAGTGGAGCTGTTCCGGGTGGTGTGGGGGCTGGTCAGTCCAGCCTCCCCCGCCTGGATGGGAACTTGTCCCAGGCCCGCTGCGAGGAGTTTGCCACCTACTTTGCAGACACGATCACTCAGATCCAGAGTAACTTTGACACAGGGTTGGAGGCAGTGGGTGAGAAGCGCAAGGTTATGGAGGCACCGTCTGGTTTACCTTCTTGGGATGAGTTTCAGGAAGTGATGCCAGCTGATGTGGTGGATGTCCTGGGGTCTTCTAGAGCCACCAGTTGTGAATTAGATCCATGCCCGTCCTGGTTGGTGAAAGCCTCCAGGAAGACTTTGGGGACGGTGCTGGCGAGGGTAGTTAACACATCCCTTTGGCAGGGGAGGTTGTCACCCTGTCTTAAGCAGGCTGTGGTCCCCCCCCCCCACTGAAGAAGCCATCCTTGGATGTGGATGCACTCGCCAGCTACCGACCTGTCTCTAATCTTCCCTTTTTAATGAAGATTATTGAACAGGCAGTGATGATACAGTTCCAGGTGCATCTGGACAACATTGGTTTCCTTGACCCTTTTCTGTCTGGGTTCCGTCCTGGCTATGGTACTGATACAGTGTTAGTGACCTTGGTGGACGATCTCCGCCAGGAGATGGATGCAGGATGTTCAACATTTCTGATCCTGCTAGATCACTCGGCCGCTTTTGATACAGTGGGCCATGGGTTGCTGCTGAGATGGCTGCGAGACCTGCAGGGTCTGGACGGGACTGTCCTTGGATGGTTCCGCTCATTCCTCTCGGGGAGAAGTCAGCGGGTGGTGCTGGGGGCTGAAACATCAAGCCCCCGGGCTTTGGCCTGTGGCGTTACGCAGGGTTCGATCCTGTATCCGCTATTATTTAATGTGTATATGCAGCCCTTGGGGGAGATTGTGAGACGGTTTGGGGTGCGTTGTCACCAATACGCTGATGATACTCAGCTGTACCTCTCGTTTTCAACTAACCCAGGTCCTGCTGTCTCATTACTTTCCCAGTGTTGGAGGCTCTGGTGGATTGGATGAGGAAGAGCAGACTAAAGCTCAATCCAGACAAGATGGAAGTGATGGTGGTGGAAAGGGTGAGGGAGGTTCTGGCTCCGCTTATAGGGGGGGTCCGCCCTCCCATAGCCCAGCAGGTTCAGAGTTTGGGTGTGCTTTTGGATGTGGGTCTCTGCCTGGATCAACAGGCGGAAGCAGTGGCTAAAGCTGCCTTTCCCCAGTTGTATCTGGTGCAGAGGCTGCGTCCGTACATTTCCGGGCCCGACTTGGCCACCCTCACCCACGCCTTGATCACCTTGAGGCTAGACTACTGCAACGTACTCTTCTTGGGGCTTCCCTTAATACTGGTTCAGTGGCTGCAGCTACTGCAGAATGCGGCGGCCTGTCTCCTTACAGGGACGGGTCAGCGGGAGCACATAATGCCTGTGCTCCACACTCAGCACTGTCTGCTTAAAGCCTACCGAGCTAGATTCAAGGTGTTAGTGCTGACTTATAAAGCCCTGCACAGCCTCGGCCCCTCATACCTCAGGGACCACCTCGCCCTCCGCACCTCAGAGTGATCCCTTTGTTCCACCGGGGGCACCTTTCTGGAGGCCCTCTGGGTAAAACAGCGGGCCACAATGGAGAGGTCATTCTCGGTGGCCAGGCCACGACTTTGGAACTCTCTCCTGGATGAAGCCCGCCTGGCCCCAGGTTTGCTGGCTTTTCGCTGAGCCTGCAAGACCTGGATGTTTGCCCAGGCCTGCGGAGAGGGGGGTGGGAGGGTGGGAAAGTTGGGGTTAATTTTGGGGTTATTCAGAGATTTAAAAAATTGTTGGGGTTTTAGTGTTTTTATTGAATTTTATTGAATTTTACTGATGTGTTTTTGGTTTTGTAAGCCACCCCTAAACCCCATGGGCATGAGGTGGCAGCTAATAAATACAAAGAAATAAAAATAATAAATAAAATCATCCAGAAGCAGCCACTCCAGCCCCAGGACCCACCCTCAGGGTTCTGGGGCTTACATTCCAGGCAGGGAGGGCTGTCCTTCCACGTCATCCAGAAGCTTCCACACCTGTCCCAGGACCCACTGTCAGGGTTCTGGGGCTGTAATTCCACTCACAGAGAGCTGTCATTTTATGGCATCAAGAAACAACCAGCCACTCCATCTCCAGGACCCACCCTCAGGGTTCTGGGGCCTACGTTCCAGGCAGGGAGGGCTGTCCATCCACATCATCAAGAAGCTGCCACTCCTGTCCCAGGATCCACCATCAGGGTTCTGGGGCTGTCATTCTGCTTACAGGGAGCTGTCATCCTACCGTCTCAAGAAGCAGCCACTCCATCCCCAGGACTCACCATAAGGGTTCTGGGGCCTATGCTACAGGCATGGGGGGCTGTCCATCCACATCATCTAGAAGCTGCCACTCTAGTCCCAGGAATCACCATCAGGGTTCTGGGGCAGTCACTCATAGAGAGCTGTCATTCCACGGCATCAAGAAACAGGCAGCCACTCCAGCCTCAGGACCCACCCTCAGGGTTCTAGGGCCTACGTTAAAGGCAGGGGGGCTCTCCATCCACATCCTCCAGAAGTTGCCACACCTGTCTCAGGACCCACCATCAGGGTTCTGGGGCTGTCATTCCACTCACAGAGAGACATCATTCCACTGCATCAAGTAACAGCCACTCCAGCTCCAGGACCCAACGTCAGGGTTCTGGGGCCTACGTTCCAGGCAGGGAGGGCTGTCATTCTACTTCACTGTCTGAAAATGCTCCACCGACGCCAGTCAGCCTGCAACACCTGGCCAAGTAGGGGTGCCAGCCACCAAGCCCTGGCCGGGCCTCTGTCACTGCTCTGATGATGCCTGGCAGTCTGCAACTCCTGGCCAAGTAGGGGTGCCAGCCACCAAGCCCTGGCCGGGCCTCTGCCTCTGTTCCACCGATGTCTGGCAGCCTGAAATGCCCGGCCTTTGCTGCTGCTTCTGCCTCTGAGTCTCAGACAGCTAGCCATGCCCCCACAGGAACCCCCAGGGGTCAAGCGTTGAAACTGCCTCCCCAGGCAACCCGGGGTGCCAAACCCCAAGCCTTCTATGCTGCTGTGTCTATGCTGCTGTCATGCTCCCACAGCCCCCCCCCGGGAGTCCCCCAAGCCTCTGCTGTGGCTGAAGTTTCTGAATGTTTGGGGGGTCCAAACTTCGTGGGACTGAACCCACGAACCCGAAATAAGTTTTTGGACCAAATGTCTGAACGTCCAAACATCCAAACTCCGGTCTGTTCACACATCCCTACTTGCCACAGTCCGGGGAAGCCTACCCCAGACTGTGCTAGAGCAGGCCATCAAACATGATGGCCCACTGTACCTAACTCCAGCTAGTGGCTGGAGCTTTTCTGGGCGGTCACAACGGTCTCATAGGCCACTGCACCTGCCCATCAGACACCCCCACCCCCTTCCCAGCCCTGGCTGCTGCCACTTTTGTTCGGCAGCAGGCCCTGATCCTGCCCATGGTGAGGGCTCTCACCTTGGGCAGGATCAAAGTGTGATGACTCAAGGAGCCATCACATTTGAAAATACCCATAGCTGCACCTGGGCCCACAAGCCTGGGGGGGGGGACAGATTACCATATGCAGATGCCTTCCCTTCTGCTGGGAGAGAGGTTTGGGGGAGGGGAGGGGAATATCCCACCTTCTGAATAGGAATGTGAACGTGGTTCGGATGTTTGGAGTTCAGGCCGAACTCGGCCTATTTGGATGACTGAACCGAACATCCGAACTGAACATTCAAATGGTCAAACAGTTCGGAAATGGTCGGATGAGTTCAGATGAGTTCGGGGTTGGGAAAAATGTGACTTTGGGTGAGGAAAACGTGTCTGGAAGGGAGAGGCAGCTGAGGAGCAGACTTCCTGGCACCAGGGGTGGAGACCAGGGGTGTTTTCAGGGCTAAATGATACTGATACAAAAAAAAATATTGATTTCGGTATCTGTATCAATAGTGCTATTTTTGGATGTTCGGCCGACTTCAGACGAACCAAACTCCACTGAACTGAACAACAGAACCCGACCTCGGGTTTCAAACTGAACTGCCCAACGTTCGAACATCCAAACCGCGTTCTGTTCGCACATCCCTACTTCTGAACCAGAGTCCATTCCAACTTTGCTGCATCCCTGTTTCTATCATTAACTTTCTGTAGTATATTTTTCTTTCACAGTAACCATATATGAACCTTGGTATTCCTTCACAGAGTTGGATTTGTTTGGGGATGGGAGTTAATCCCAATTTTTGTTTGTTTGTTTGTTTTTTTAAAATTCTCATTATGTATATTGTTTGGCAGGTCTTGTGACCATACCAGCCTTGTGGCTCTTTTTGCTTGGAGGAACACAATCAGTTTTAATGGCTTGCTACTTGAGCAATAGCTTTAAAATTGTGAGAAGCACCTGGTGCTCAATTGCCAAGCTAACTTGTTTGCAAAATTTGATTATCTGAGTGGAATCTGTCATTTTACACCCCTTGAGATCTGCACAATTGCTGTTTCATGCTGGATTCTGCTGCTTATTTCAATCACTCTGAAGGGAGAAAAAAGCCTATGATTATTTATTGTTTCTTGGAAAAAGAATGAGCACCAACATTATTCAGAAACACAGTTTACCTGAATGAACAAAATCTTTCAGCTAGAATGGGTATGTTTTAAAAGAGTCATGCAGTTGTAATGTTGTGATATGGCTTGGGCGTAACTGTGGGTATTTTCAGACGTGACGAGATCACAGTGAACAACAGTGAATACTAGGGATGGGAATTCCAGATCTACCGGTATCCGATAATGCCGGTATCGGGCGTACTGGCATTACCGGATTCGACCCGGTAATCCGGACCCGGTACCGGATTTCGGTGTACCGGGTTTTTTTACATTGCAGCCATTTAAAAATGGCTGCAATGTCAAAAAAATTAAAGCCCCAGCAAAACAGTTTTTTTTAAAAAAAACCTCCCCGAGTCCAGGCTGCGCGGGTGGAAGGGGGGACACCCCCCACCCACCCTGCCCAGCCTGGCTTTTTGTTTTAAAAAAGAAAAGACTAAGAGTAAGACGGCGAGCCAGGCGAGCCCCCCCCAGCACCAGCGGCTGCGGCGTCCCCGCAGCCGCGGGTAAGTATGACCCGATCCCTGGGGGGGGGGGGGGTGTTTAACACCCCCCCCCCCCCAGGGATCACCCCTACAGCGCGCTTGCCGCTTACCTTTGGGAGCTCCGGCGGCGGCGGGCGGTCCGGCGGCCTCAGCGCCGGCTGTGGCTGCCGGCGTCAGGACGTTCTAGGCCTTCCGGTGAAACCCGGAAGTTCACCGGAAGGCCTACAGCCTGGCTCGCCATCTTACTCTTAGTCTTTTCTTTTTTAAAACAAAAAGCCAGGCTGGGCAGGGTGGGTGGGGGGTGTCCCCCCTTCCACCCGCGCAGCCTGGGAGGGGGAGGGGGAGGAATTTATTCCATTGGTTTCAATGGGGACACAGCGCCCCATTGAAACCAATGGAATAAATCTGGTACCGGTATACCGGATTTAATCCGGGAATCCGGTTTTCGTGGAACCGGTAACCGGTAAATCCGGTAGCCGGGCCCGGGGTCCCACCCCTAGTGAATACCTACCTGTGGTCACTGTGCCCTGCACATCTGTTTGGTGGCCGCCAGATGTTCACCACACTGAATACCCACATGGGGTCAATTTCAACCACGCTTCCCGGGCTCCTGGCAGGAAAATCTGCAGAAGTGTGGTGAAAGTGATTCCAGGTGGGCATCAATAAAAAGTAACGTCTGGTCAGCCTGGGATTCCGGGCTGTGGTGAACTCGGCCAGACACTGCGGCAGCATTGGCCTCACCGCCTGCACGTCTCCCCAGAGGGCAGGAGGCGAGGCAGCGTGGAGGGGACAGGGCTGTGCGGCTGCACATTGCGCCGCGTGGCCCTGCCCCCTCCTTGATTCCCTGCCGGGATCCCCGGCACGTCTGTTTGCCATGCCTGGGTGATCCCGGCGGGGAATCTCTGGGTTGTTTTCGGGACGGGGAGAAGCTGCCCCGTCATGTCTGAAAACACCCTAAGATGATAATCTCCTTGCTACAATGTGACTGAATCAGAAGTGCTTCTTCTGACACAAATGTGCCAGAACAGACATTGAATGTTACTGTAACTCACTCTTTTATTAATGTAACCAAAAGTATACAATGCAACCAAAAGTATACAGTGGATTTATAAGTATGTAACTCTTTGAATGTAACTTTTGTGTAGGCCATTGTAGCTGTTATTTAACCTATGTAGGATGCTAGAAAGTAGGTAAGACATTATTCAGTGCATGTATTCAGTCATTTATTTAAAAGAACAGAAAGTGTTAGTAGGGAAAATGGTTGAATTGATCAGAGAAAACAAATGATGCTGGAGAGTGGGCAGAAACCCCGTGTTCCCAAAACAACTGATAGCTCATAGGAACATTGAGGAAGGTCACAAACTGATAACAGAGTTAAACTATGCGAGCAAGAAAACATGACCTTATCAGACAACCAGATGCCTCTAAGAAGTGTGTGGGCAACCCAGGGTCAAAGAGTCAGGCCACCCCCTCCAGAGGGAGGGGTGGACCAGAACCTATCGGCCAGGGCAAGCCACCCACACCAATGACCCCAATCATGGATAGCCATAAGGGGGAACATTATGGAGTAAGAGGCAGACAACCCCTTAACATGGATATGTAATAAGGGAAACTTGTATATAAGGCCAGCCTCTGGATCAGTTCTCTGCCCTCACGGTTCTCTGTCGCTAGCCCTTATCAGGGCGCTAACGAGTTTCAGTGATTGTGGCTCTCTCTGGGACTTCTCCTTAGGAAGTCCTGCAACGTGCCTGGCAGCTAGGCTTTCTCTCTCTCAGCATCGTTGGGCCCCCTTCCTGCCTTCCTTTGGAACCAGACCATTGACCTCTGATCACCTAAGAATATATGCTTTTATGTATTGGAAGGAATCAGAGTAGGTGAGGGCATATGTTGGCTTAAGTGTCTTCTTAATAATTGGTATGCTAATTGTTCTGCTTTTATTGAATAAATGTCTATTTGACTGACTAAAAGAGTCATTACTAAAAATAGAAGAGTAGTAATTCGCCACCCTCTCAAACTCAGTAGTATTTCCACTTGATCCCAATAATTAAAAGGGACCTATTTCACCAGGGTGCAGAAAAGCAGCGGAACCCCTTTTATTTATTTTCAGTAACAGTGGGTAAAAACAGACATGACAGTGGCCCGCTGTAGCCTACTCTGACCCGGACCTGACCTGCAGCCTACTCTGAGTGGGACCACCATAGCCAGCCACCACCATGGCTGTTCATGATGGCAGGGGGCAGGGCACCGGGTGCAGTGTGGGGTTGGGGCTAGCTGGCTGCATTTTCATGTTTCTCCCCATCTTCCCCATGTCCCAGCCATGGGCACATTTGTTCTATGGCCCACCATGTCTGCCGCGGCTTTCCAACCCACCCCAACCTGGGCCGGGTTGCTGCTGCACTGAAATCATATGTGTTTTTATCCTGTGGAATATATAGTATACCAGTTCCCTATCCACTGCTATGAAATCTGAGAACTTAAATGCTTGTCTTTAAGTTGCTTTGCTGGCACAAGTCTTGTTCACTTTGTTGGTGCTTATCTTAGTGGATCACTCTCACGAACACAGTTTTAATGTCTAAAGTTGCTGTGATGGTTTTATACATGAATGATAGAATCATGCATTATAAAATCATAGAACTGGAGAGTTAGAAGGGACCTCTAGGGTCATCTAGTTCAAACATCTACCTTGATGCAGGATACTATATGTGCAGGGACAGATATTCACTGTATTTAGTTTTCCCACTAGCTATACCGGGTAAAACATAGTAAACAGGGATCCCTGCTTATATTTAAAGTATCCCTGGCAGATGCCTGTCTAGTCTTCTCTTGAAATTCTCCAGGAAAAGAGATTCCACAACCTCCTTAGGCAGCTTGTTCCACTGCTAAACTATTCTGTTAGAAAGTTTCCCCCAATATTTAACCTAAATCTACCTTCCTGTAATTTAAACCAATTGCTTCTTGTCCTGTTCTCAGTAGTAACATGTGTTCTCCATCTTTTTTACAGAACACTTTTTGAAATTTGAAAACTGTCACCATGTCCTTTCCTCGCCTCTCAGTCTTCTAGGTTAATCATGCCCGGTACCGTCAGTCTTTCCTCATGTGACTTGTATTCTGGACCTTCATCATCATCTTTGTTGCTCTCCTCTAAATCTTTCCAGTTTGTCACCATCCATCTTAAAATGTGGAGCATGAAACTGAACATGTTACTCCAAGAGAGGTCTAACCAGTGCCAAAAGTAGTGGTACTACTTAGAGCTGAAATGAGTACGAACAAAAACAGGTATATACCTGGTGTTGGCCTTTTTTGTCACATTTTGAAAGGATGGAGACTCCATATTAGTCATATATTCTAATTTACTATTGTGGTTTCTTTGCAGATACTTCTGTGCTAAACCTAGGGTTCATTTACACATTTTTCTCCTATCAAGAGGAGCCGAGATATAGTGCACAACTTCCACCATGGAGATGGGGTTTTACAAGGTACACAAACCAATTGCCAGTTCCTCTATGGGTTGTATATCTATGGTCTGCTGGCATGGACTGCACTTTGTATTGGCTCCCCTGACTAGAGGAGCAAAGTTTGAATGATTCTTTAGCAATGGCTTACTACAGATACCAGGTTCCTAGCTGGTATAAATCAAAGTCAGTGGAGCTACACTGATATGTACATATCAGTGCCTGGTCCTATGGAAAGAACAGACAGAAGGTCTCATCCAAGAAGAGAACTCATTTTTTAGGCTAATTCTCCACTGATTTACCTGAAAAATGGGTGTAAAACATTACCATCCTGCTTTGTTCTCACTTTGCACAAACTTCATTTATTACACAAAGCATCCTAACAGTAGAAAGTTGTATTAATTAATTAATTAATTATTTTGTATTAATTAATTGTATTAATTGTATTAATTGAAAGTTGTATTAATTAATTAATTAATTATTAATATTATTATTATTATTATTATTATTATTATTAGCAAGCATTTATATAGTGTCAGCAATGTACCTGGAACTTTACAAAGTAATGGAATAGACTTTGTCCCTGCCCTAGGGCTTACAATCGGAGAGACAGAGGGGCGGAGAGGGGGGAGACGAAGGAAGGGGAACAGAGGGAGAGACAAGGGGTGCAACATTCACAAAGATGTGAGGTCTCAGTTGTACTTGATCTGTGGTCACATAATGATGCAAACAAAAAGTATTTGGTATATGGCTTGGAATTTTCCTGTGGATTTTGCAGTTCTGCACATTTTGTCACCCAGACTTCTTGGCAGTAGCTTTGAAATCGTCCAGGTGTAGAAAAGATGCTTTTGAAACTCTTATGCTAACTAAGTTTGCCTAGCACATCTCCCAATATGTAACAAGGGCTACTAGCCAATTTGGTTGAGTGTCAAAAGCTAGGAACAAACACTAGAGCTTCCTCTGAAGCATCCAGTATTGGTCACTGTGGGAGACAGGATATGGTTAGGTGACCATATGGTACAATTAGGGATGGGCGAACAGAATGCGGTTCAGATGTTCAGACGTTTGGTCGTTTGCTTCGAAACCCAAGTTCGGGTTTGATGGTTCGGTTCAGCTGAGTTCGGTTTGGTCGAACTTGGACGAACATTAAAAAATAGCACTATCGATATCAAAACAGAAACAGAAATGAAACCTAATTTTTGGCCCTGAAAAGACGTTTTTTCCGCCCCCAAACGCATCCGAACTCATCCGAACACGACCAAACTGTTCGGTCATTTGAGAGTTTGGTTCAGACATTCGATTTGGACGTCCGAACAGACCGAGTTCAGTCCGAACTCCGAACAGCCGAACCACGTTTGCCCATCCCTAGGTACAATGTGAGCGTGCTCGTGTTCTTCACTTTGCTTAGGAAAGGAGTAGAACCATTTTTCATTGTAAAATCAAATCCAAAGAAGTATGTCTGATTGCAACTGGTCTTGAATAACAAGAATCTTGGGGCTCTGTGAGAGGTTGTTGTATAAATAGACTCTATTTTTATCATGATTAGTAGTTTTCTATTCTTACTCATTACTGCTTTACTATTAGTCATTGTTATTGCTGAGTGAACCTGTCATTAAAAGATAGGTGCTTATTAATATTTATAAATAATTATAACCTGAAGTTCGAAGTATGTTAGTACATTGTTACTATTTTATACTCATTCTCTGACATATTATAGGTTTCTTCATTTATGCTAGGTGAATAAGAAAAAAGAAACCTTCAAAACTGGATTCTGCCAACATTCCCTGGGAAAGAATGTTGCTCTGGTGATTGTAATGTAATGTCCATTTCAGGACTGCTTGCAATAACCAATGCAGGAAGCATCACATAATATTTCTGGACAAGTATACACCAGAACCCATGTCTTCAATGTTGTTGAGTTTTCTCCTTAAGTTATTATGATTAGGTATTTATATAGTGTTTGTAATGTACCTGGAGTGTTACAATGGTTAATTATAGACAGGGTCTCTGCCCCAGCAGGTTTACAATCTAGGAGAGACAAGGGAAGGAAAATGGAGAGGGAGTAGGGAAAGAAAGGGAGAGACAAGGATACGTTCATAAAGTCAAGAAGTCGCAGGTACATGCACTAGCTAAAACTTAGGAACAGGGGAGAGGAGAACCCTGAGTAAATCAGAGAGCAGACTAAGGAGATGAGGATCCACGGAAGATCTGATGGAAGATGTAAGTTTTCAGGAGGGATCTGAAGGTTGGAAGGGAGAAAGAACAAATATATTCAGGGAGGGAGTTAACAAGGGAGAAGAGGGTGGATATGTTTTGAGGAGCAAGGGATACTGTGATCAGGCCAGGGTTGTAGTAGAGGAGGAGCAGAGTTCCTGGAAGGGAGTGTATCAGGAAACAAGTGCAGAGAGATAGGAGGGGGCAATGCCATGAAAGCCTTTTATTTATTTTTATTTTTATTTTTATTTATACAAATTTTATATTCCACCCCTCCTGCCCACAGGGCAGCCCGGGGCGGTGAACAACAGCTATAAAAAACAATAAAACATTTAAAACAGTTAAAAATTCCACATTATATAGGGAAATAAAACACTACCTCCTGCCCAATCCCATCCACCCAACCCCTACCCCTCACCAAAGGTCTGGCAGAACAGCCAGGACTTACATAGATGTCAGAATAACAGAAGAGTGTGGGCCAACCGAGTCTCCTCCAGGAGTGAATTCCACAGCACAGGGGTGGCCACCAAAAAGATCTAACATAGGTGGCCACCTGCCTCACCCGGGGAACCTCCAAAAGGGCTTCCACGGAAAATCTCAAAGGTCACACAAGCACATGGGGAGTGAAGCAGTCCCATAGATAAGTAGGGCCCAGGCCGTAAAGGGCTTTAAATGTTAAAACCAGCACCTTGAACCTGGCCCGGTGCTTTATAGGCACCCAGTGAAGAGGCCGGAGAACTGGTGTCATGTGCTCCCTGCGGCCTGCTCCGTAAGGAGGTGGGCCACGGCATTCTGCACCAGCTGCAGCCTTCGGACCAGCTTCTCGGGCAGCCCCACATAGAGCGCGTTGCATTAATCCAGCCTCGAGGTGATGAAGGCATGGATGACAGTGGCGAGGTCAGAGTCTGAGAGATACGGCCGAAGCCGCCAGACAAGATGTAACTGCCAAATCGTACACCCCGCCACAGCTGCAACCTGAGATTACAGGCTGAGCCGTGAATTGAGGAGCACACCCAGACTCCGCACTTGAGAGACCATGAGAGGGCAAACCCCCTCAACAAGAGGAGATTCAACCACCCCCAGATTCCCCAAGCCCTGTCCCACCAACATCACCTCTGTCTTGTTAGGATTCAATTGCAGATAGCTCAACCTCATCCAAGCCCCCACAGCTTACAGGCACTGGGAGAATAAGGAGACTGCGTGACCTGGGTCGGTAGAAAAAGAGAGGTAGAGTTGAGTGTCATCATGCCCTGAAACCCTCTCACGATCTCCCCTAACGGCTGCATATAGATATTAAACAAGGACAGAATGGCAAATCCTGCTCCCACCTGGACTTCCTCCACTATAAATTCTCCCTCTCTTCCCTCTCTTCCACTATCTCCCAGGTGAGGCAACACTACTATGCCTCCCAGGTTGAATCCTACTCACGTGACCCCCGCAGCCTCTTCTCCACCTTTGACTCCCTTCTCAAGCCCCCTGCCCCCCCTCCACCCTCCTCCCTCTCTGTTCAGGACCTCACATCATTCTTCACCTCAAAGATTGACAAGATCTGCCAGGACATTGCTTCCCACCCGTCTCCTCTCCCCACTCCCTCCCCGGCCCTCCCCCTCCCCCCACTCTCTTCCTTTCCTCCTGCCTCCCTTGAGGAAATATCCTCTCTGCTCTCTTCCTCCAACCCCTCCACCTGCCCTCTCGACCCAATCCCCTCCCGCTGCCTGACCTCCATTGCTCCCACTGTAACCCCCCCCTTCTACATGTCATTAATCTCTCCCTCTCCACTGGCTCCTTCCCCTCCACCTTCAAGCATGCCACTGTCTCTACCATCCTCAAAAAGTCCACCCTCGACCCTTCTGTCCCCTCTAGTTACCGGCCAGTCTCCCTCCTACCCTTCGCCTCTAAGCTTCTAGAGAGTGTTGTCTACTCCAGCTGCCTGGATCGTCTCTCTGCCAACTCCTCCCTGGACCCTCTCCAATCTGGCTTCCTCCCCCTTCACTCCACAGAAACGGCCCTTTCCAAGATTACCAACAATCTACTGGCCGCTAAATCTAAGTGCCTCTACTCCATTCTTGTCCTCCTTGACCTCTCTGCTACGTTTGACACTGTCGACCACTCACTCCTACTGGACTCTCTTTGCTCCCTAGGTTTCTACGGCTCTGTCCTTGACTGGTTCTCATCCTACCTCTCTGACCACTCCTTTAATGTGTCTCTGCCCAATTCCAACTCCTCCTCTCTCCCCATCTCGGTTGGGGTTCCCCAAAGCTCTGTCCTGGGCCCTCACCTCTTCTCTATCTACACCCTGTCCCTTGGCAAACTCATGCCTCCCACGGCTTCCAATATCACCTTTACGCTGATGACACTCAACTCTATCTCTCCACCCCCTCTCTGTCCCCTTCTGTCCAAGCTCACCTCATCAACTGTCTCTCTGATATCTCCGCCTGGATGTCCCAACGTCAGCTCAAGCTCAACATGACTAAGACAGGGGCGGCTGGTGGGTTTTGAAGTTGGAGAGGCAGTAAGACTGGCCGGGCCACTGCCGGCAAAGCCGCTGCCGGGCTGGCGAGCCTAGGGGAGGAGCCAGGGCAACGGTAGGTGGAGCCAGGGCAACGGTTGGCCAGTGGCATGGCATAACCCAGCAGCAAGAAGTTAGGGTTAACATTGGATGGACGTTACATTACTTAATGATGGGAACACTGCTGTGTGAAGCACTGCCACCAGGGGATAAAGAACCGTCTTATTGGCAGACCATTTAGCAGGTGAGAATAGAGGTCGGGTGGGTTTTTGGGGTGTGGGTAGGAGGTTTTAGGGGATTTTACTGTATTGTTTTGTATTTTTATTATTTTTCTCTTTGTTCTTTTGTTTCTGTAAACCGCCCTGGGCCTTTGGGGTAGGGCAGGGTATATTTATATTTATATTTATTATATTATATAAATATAATATATTATATAAATACTATATAAATATTATATAATATTTATATTATATTTATATTATATTTATATTTATTCTAATAAATATAAGAAATTATGATCTTGTGCAAGTGTGCAGAGAGGGGATTAATTGGAAGTAAATTCTCCCCCTTAGTCAGGGACCCATGTTCACTGTGTTTTCCCAATTGCTGCTAATGAAGAAAATACAGTGAACACTGTCCCTGCCCTTAGTCAATTCAAGTTCATTTTCCCACATAGACAGAAATTTAGTTAATTGCATCTTTCTCAGCAGAACAATTCTCTGTCTGATTCAAACCTTGTAGCCTCACCACAGACTAGCTACTAGTATCTCTCTCCTTTCCAGACCTGTTTATTAACAAAGAACCTTTATAAACTTGTTGTCACACCTGTGAACAAGAAGTGCAGCATTTCCAGCAATTTCATTTAGGCAGGCTATTCAACTCCTGGTTTAAAAGCAGACAGACAAGTCACAACCTTAAACCTCACTTACAAGCAGCTTTAGCAAATATCCACAGAACAGACAAAGCTTTC
>QEPC01003954.1:149854-166954 GCA_003113815.1 Sphenodon punctatus
CCTCTGTTCAAGCTCGTCTCATCAACTGTCTCTCTGACATCTCTACCTGGATGTCTCAACGTCAACTCAAACTCAACATGGCTAAAACTGAACTCCTTATCTTCCCCCCTCATCTTTCCTCTGCTTCCTCACTGTCAATAATTATAGATAGAGTCACCATCCTGCCTGTCCCCCAAGCCCGTAGCCTAGGCTTCATCTTTAACTCACCCTTTTCTTTTAAACCCTACATTGACTCTGTTGCTAAATCCTGTTGCTTCTCCCTCCATAACATTGCTAAGAGTCGCCCTTTTCTCTCTGTCTTGTCTGCCAAAACTCTTGTTCATGCTCTGGTCATCTCTCGCCTCGATTACTGTAACCTTCTTTCTGGCCTCCCCTGCTCTCACCTTTCTCCCCTTATCTCCATCCAAAACTCTGCTGCCAGGGTCATCCACCTCGCCCATCCCTTCAAACACATGCAGCCCCTCCTCTCTGGTTAGGAAGGGGGAGCCAGTGAAGAGTCACTGGCTCCCCCTTCCTAAACAGATCCTGCACAAGCTCCTAGTCTTCACCTATAAAGATCTTCATAACCAGTTAGGTTGGTTCGCCCCCGAAGGCTTATGGAACCAGAAAGGTTCAAGATAGTTGTAGGGGATGTTTCCTCTGACCTCGATGGCCGCTCACTCGATGGCCTCATGTCCATGTGGAATTCCGTGTTGATGGAGGCCATCAACTGTGTGGCTCCCAGGCATCCTCTCCCAAATCGCCAACAACGCAGCTCCCCATGGTATACAGGGAAGCTATGGCAGATGAAGCAGGAAGAGCGGCTGTTGGAGCGACAGTGGCATCATTTGCATACTGAAGTTAACCAATTGCGGCATAGAGTCTGGTTATGTACCTATGCCTTTTTCTTTGCTGCCCTCACTGCATCTGCTAAGTCCCACCCGACTGAGCAGTTCCAGGTGGTGAAGGGACTGGTCATTTCGACCTCCCTCCATCTGGACTTAGAATAATGCTCGCTGTGATTTGTTTGTGGACTTTTTTTGGATAAAATCACTCAAATTCACCACAATTTTGATGCAACTTTTTTAGAAGAGGACGGGTCAGAGGCAGTAGAAGCCCTGTCTTGTCCTGTTTTGTGGGATCAGTTTCAGGCTGTGTTGCCCTCAGATGTGGGGGATGCTCTTGGGACTGCATGAGCCACATATTGTGAATTATATCAATGTCCGTCCTGACTAGTTAAGACTAGCTGGAAGACAGTGGGACCGTTGCTGGCAGGGATAGTCAACGCCTTCCTTAGGGAGAGCAAGGTGGCAAACTGCCTCAAGGAGGTGGTGGTGCAGACCCTGATCAAAAAGCCATCTTTGGACATTGATCCCCTGGCCAGCTATCAGCTAGTCTCTAACCTTCCCTAAAAAGGGAAGGTTATTGAACGGGTGGTGGCTCAGCAACTTCAGGGCCATTTGGACCAGGTCAATTTTTTGATCCCTCACAGTTGGGCTTTTGTCTGGGTTATGGCATGGAGACTGCACTTGTGGCCTTGGTCGACGACCTCTCCCGCGAGTTGGACCAGGGTCACTCGACCTTGTTGATCCTGTTAAATATCTCGGCTGCATTTGATACCATTGATCATGAGTTGTTGGTGACTCGGCTGTGGGACTGGGCAGGGATTAGCAGGACTGTTCTTGAATGGCTCTGCTCTTTCGTGGCTGGTAGAACCCAGCATGTGGTCCTGGGTGATTTTTCATCTTCTCCCCGTGGCCTCATGTGTGGGGTTCTGCAGGGTTCCATCTTATCCTCTCTCTTGTTCAGTGTGTACATGCAGCCTTTGGGGGAGGTTGTCAGGCAGTTTGGGGTGAGGTATCATCAATATGCTGATGACACACAGCTATATCTCTCATTTCCCTCCTACTCAGGCCTGGCAGTCTTAGTGCTTACATGGTGTCTGTCGGCTGTGGGGGATTGGATTAGGGTGAGCCGCCTGAAACTAAATCCTGACAAGATGGAGGTGATAGTTGTGGGGAAGACTGAGGGTGGTGGTGGTCCATCCTCCTCTGGTTTCGCAGGTCTGGAGTCTGGGAGTGCTCCTGGACCTGCAGCTTTGCCTGGATGTCCAGGTGGAGACTGTGGTGAAGGGGGCATCTGGTGTGTTGGCTTAGGCCGTATGTCTCAGACTCGGATCTGGCCACAATTGTCCATGCTTTTGTTACCTACTGGACTACTGCAGTGCACTCTATGTAGGGCTACCCTTGTTGCTGGTCTGGAGACTGCAGCTGGTGCAGAAATCAGTGGTCGTTTCTTGACTGGGACAGGTCGACGTGAGCACATTACACCAGTGCTCCATTCTCTTCATTAGCTGCCAATAGTTTTCCGGGGCCTATTCAAGGTGTTGGTGTTAACCTTTAAAGTCCTAAATGACTTGGGCCCCTACATGTTGGACCACCTTACTCTCTTGGTCCTGGATCATCCCTTGCAGTCATCCAGAGGCATCCTCCTCTGGGTCCCCCGGGTTTCCTGGGTGTCCACCTTGAGGAGGGCATTCTCTGTGGCTGCACCACAACTGTGGAACTCCCTCCTGTTGGAGGTCCACATGATTACTAATTACTGATTAAAATGCTGTGAGCCATCCAAAAATACCTGCGGCAGGAGGGGGAGGTATATAAGTTTTATAAATAAATAAATAAATAAATAAATAATGGAGCGACCTCTGTGGTCCTCTGGGAGCGCCCGTCTCGAGGTCCCCCATGTGATCTGGGGGGCCACTGTGGAGAGGACATTCTTGGTGGCTGCACCTAGGCTGTGGAACTCCCTCCCGGTGGAGACCCGGGTAGCCTTGGATCTCCCCTCTGTCTGTCGTATGTGTAAAACCTGGCTATTCTGCTGGGTTTTAGTGAGGGAGATGGGGTGTAGGGTGGAATGGGAGGGAGGCAGGGTGTAGGGTTGGGTGGGAGTGGGTTAGGGAGGGTTTGCTGTTCAGTGTCTTCTTTTTAAAATTATTTATTTATTTATTATAAATATTTATTAGCTGCCCCCTCATGCCTACAGCATCTTGGGGTGGCTTACAGCATAAAACACACAAATAAAATATGCTTTAAAATCCATTAAAAAAATACATAACCCCATCAAAATTAAAACATCATACAAATTTCTTTAAAATACCCCCATCTACCCCACCCTCCTATCCTCCTCTCTGAAGGCCTGGGCGAACATCCAGGTCTTACAGGCTCAACTAAATGCCAGCTAACCTGGGGCCAGGCGGGCTTCCTCTGGGAGGGAGTTCCAAAGCCACGGCCCAGCCACCGAGATTGCCCTCTCCATTGTGGCCTCCTGTTTTACACGGTGGACCTCCAGAAAGGTGGCCCTGGTGGACAAAAGGTATCACACTGAGGTGTGGAGGGTGAGGCGGTCCCCGAGGTATGAGGGGCCCAGACCATGCAGGCTTTATAGATCAACACTAACACCTTGAATCTGGCTCGGTATGCTATAGGCAGCCATTGCAGAGTATGGAGCACAGGTGTTATGTGCTCCCGCTGACCCGTCCCTGTAAGGAGACGGGCTGCTGCATTCTGCACCAGCTGCACCCTCCGAACCAGAAACAAAGGAAGCCCCATGTAAAGCGCATTGCAGTAGTCTAGCCTCGAGATGCTGAAGGCATGAATGAAAGTGGCCAGGTCGGGCCTGAAGATGTATGGATGCAGCCTCCGTACCAGATACAGCTGGCGGAAGACAGCCTTAGCCAGCATCTCCATCTGTCGATCCACACAGAGACCCGAGTCCAACATCACCCCCAAACTCTGAACCTGCTGGGCTACCGGAGGATGGACCCTCCCCCCAAGGGGAGCCAGTACCTCCCTCGCCCTTCCCACCAACATCACCTCCATCTTATCGGGATTAAGCTTCAGTCTGCTCTGCCACATCCAATCCACTACGGCCTCCAAACATTAGGAAAGTAATGAGACAGCAGGACCTGGGTCAGTTGAAAATGAGAGGTATAGCTGAGTATCATCAGCATATTGGTGACATTGCACCCCGAACCCTCTCACGATCTCCCTCAGGGGCTGCATATACACACATTAAATAATAGTGGAGACAAGATCGAACCCTGTGGAACGCCACAGGTCAAGGCCTGGGAGCTTGATGTTTCAGCCCCCAGCACCACCCTCTGGCTTCTCCTTTAGAGGAATGAGCGGAACCATCCTAGGACAGTCCCATCCAGACCCCCCAGGTCTCGCAGTCGTCTCAGCAGTAGCCCATGGTCCACGGTGTCAAACGTGGCTGAGAGATCTAGCAGGATCAGAAATGTTGAACATCCTGCGTCCATCTCCTGGCGGAGATCATCCACCAAGGCCACCAACGCCATCTCAGTAACATAGTCGGGGTGGAACCCAGACTGAAAAGGGTCAAGGAAACTGATGCTATCTAAATGCTCCTGGAGCTGTAGTGCCACTGCCCGTTCAATAACCTTCCCTAAAAAGGGAAGATTAGAGACGGATCAGTAAGTGGCGAATGCATCCACATCCAAAGATGGATTCTTTAGCAGGGGACGCACCACAGCCTCCTTGAGACTGGGTGACAATCTCCCCTGCCAAAGGGACACATTGACTACCCTCGCCAGCACCATCCCCAAAGTCTCCCTGGAGGCTTTCACCAACCAGAATGGGCATGGATCTAATTCAAAACTAGTGGCTCTAATAGACCCCAGGACATTCACCGCATCGTCTGGCATCACTTCCTGAAACTCATCCCAGAATGATCGAACAGATGGTGCCTCCATAACCTCGTGCCCCTCGCTTACTGCTTCCAATCCAGTGTCAAAGTTACTCTGGATCTGAGCAATCTTGTCTGCAAAGTAGATGGGAAACTCCTCACAGCAGGCCTGGGACAAGTCCCCATCCCGGTGGAGGGAGGCCAGAATGACCAGCCCCCACACCACCCGGAACAGCTCTGCTGGACGCAACTTTGCAGATGCTCTGAGGACAACAAAGAACTCCTTCTTTGCTGTCCTCACAGCCTCAACATAGAACCACAATTGTGTCCTATGGAGAAGTCAGTCAGAGTCAGAGTGAGTCCAACGCCAGCATTGCTCTACTCTCCTACCTGCCGGTTTCATACACCGCAGCCCCTCAGTAAACCAAGGGGCCCTGCAGTGATGAGATGGAGGGAGAAGACATCTTGGAGCCACCTTGTCAATTGCCTCTCCCAGAAAGATGTTCCAATGCTGGACAAGCTCATTAACAGTGGCCATCAGGGTCTACGGTTAACTCCCTCAGAGCCTTCTGGAAGTGCTGTGGTTCCATCAGCCTCCAAGGGTGGACTAACCTAACTGGTTCTGGAGGAGGTGCACTGAGAGACTGGCTGGGCTACTAAATTATGAGTTCTTGGGATACATACGACAATTTGATCTATTTTACTTTCAAGAGACCTGGTGTGATTCTGAAGTAATATATATGGATGGATTTGAGACATGGGTTTGCCCAGACCAGAAAGTGGCTACCAGAGATAGGTGCAGGGGGGGATTATTGATTTTATTGGCAACAAATAGGGATATGCAAGGCACTATTATACAGGGATCTGATCCTAATGTAATGGCTTTATGTTTGAGTGGAACTTCTTTAGTCACTTCCTGCCTTCTTGTAAATGCTTACAATCCTCCTGATAATTATGGAGAATCCTTTTGGCAAACTTTACACGAACTCTTGATAGAATATCAGGTGGCTTATCCCAATGATGACATAATCATACTAGGAGATTTGAACACCAGAATTGGCGCCAAAGCCTCCGATATATGGAAACAACTGGGATTGATGGATATAGACAATACTCTATATGATCTTACTAACGAAATAATATCTTCTGATCATAAAATTAACCAGGCAGGTTTAGAATTGTACAACCTCTCACTGAACCTGGCTCTAAGGATATTGAATGGAAATTCTAGAAGGGATGATAAGGGAGCTCTGTCTTTTATGGCCAGAGGAGCAGGCAACGTACTGGATTATGCTTTGCTATCAATAAGCCTGGTTAAATATCTATGTTCTTTTCAGTTGGATGATCTTGTCCTCACTGACCACTTCCCAATCCAATGTAGCCTAGCTTTGTTTAAGGAGCCTCAAGGTCCCTCTTTTAGTATGGGATGACAGGTCCTTATCAGGACCTTACGGCCTTGCCGTCCAGCCCGTTGGTCTGAAAAAATTAAGAAGGTGGTCACTGGGTTCTTTCTGCAAACAGGAACCAACGATATTTGCTCCCAACTTATAACTGCGATAGATGTGGAAACAGCATGTTTAGTTTGGTCCCAATTAGTGATGAATACACTGAACCTATTAATTACATTTGCTACCACTGAACGATGTCAGGGTAGTGGGAACCAGAATGGATGGTGGGAGAAGGAGTACAGGGAAGCAAGGGCCAACCTAAGGAGGGTAACCCACGCTTTGCACCTACAGAATGAGACATATTTGGTTGTTAAATATAGAGGAATGAGGACAGATTATAAGAGTTTGCTATTAAAGAAAAAGGAACAATATTATGAACGGCAATGGAGTTTACTTTTAGAAGCAGTGCAAAAAAAGGATCCAAGAAGGTTCTGGAGATTGGTTAATAACCTTGAGAAGTGGAATACACAGGAAGTGCGAATGACTATTGCACCTTCCAGTTGGACTTCTTATTTTTCCAAACTGTTTTCAGCTACTGATCTTGATTTTGGGCATAGGTATGAAGGAGATATTAATATTCCATTGTGGGAACCTATAACTATAGGGGAGGTACAGGAGGCTATAGGAAAGTTGAGGATTGGTATAGCCCCAGGATCTGACTCTTTCTGCGGTGAAGTCTTCAAGCTCCTCCTGGATGGGTGGCTGGTGGCTATTGCACACCTGTTTTCCTTGATTAGTAATACTGTTCATATTCCTGGGGCCTGGAAAGGCAGTATGATTATCCCCATTTATAAGAAGGGGGATACAGCAAATCCTAATAATTATAGACCAATTAGTCTGTTATGCATTATTCAAAACATTTATGCCAGATTATTGGATCGGGTGCAAGAATGGGTTGATGCAGAAAATATTTTTGCGGAAGAACAGGCAGGATTTAGGTCTAATAGATCAACAACAGGACAAGTTTTGGTACTTAGCCATATTATTAGTAAAGGCAAACATCGGGGGACCAAGGTCTTTGCGGCCTTGATAGACCTCTCTGTGGCCTTTGATCTAATATGCAGAGCTAAATTATGGCTTATATTAGAGCATTTAGGAATGGATAAACGCCTCTTAAGTTTGATTAAATTGATATATACAGACACTTTTCTGCAGGTGAGAGTTCCACCTAGTGGCGTTCTGTCTGATCCAGTGTCAACATATCGTGGGGTCCGCCAGGGATGCTTACTAGCCCTGATTTTATTCAATATATATGTGAATTCACTCATCACAGAGCATAAAGATGCAGGACAATACCATCCACCTCGTGTAGGCATGCAGAAAATGTTTATGTTAATGTATGCTGACAACACAGTAGTGCTGTCCCTTAGTAGGTTTGGGTTGGAGCGTGCACTGTTGGACTTTGGGAATAGATGCCTAGATAAGAATCTCACTATAAATTATAACAAAACTAAAATATTGGTTTTCTCAAAGAGTAAATAAATCAGCAAAGAATCCACACTTTGAAAATGTTCTTTATAGTGAAAGATGGTTTTCCTATCGGACCCCTACATACCTCATTTAGTATGAGGTCCCTTTCATAATTTCCAATTAATGTCAGGAATGCTAGATAGTGAAGTTAGGTTCTATACACTTGAATTAAGCTAATAGAATTATCTCCACACCATTTAAAATCTTCTTATAGAGTTGTTTAGCATTTTGTATAAATGAACCACAATCAGATTGGTTGTGGTTCATTTATGCAAATGCAAAACCTGGGGTGTTAATAACTGTGACACTGCCCACTGTGGCATGCCTAGGCTAGAGCCTTACCCACATGTCTGTTAGTGGGACACCAGATGTGGGCTCGCTACAGCCTCCAACCATGTCAGCAGCTGCCCAGGAATTGTGGGCCTGGAAGGAACCAAGCCCACAGTCTGGGATCAAGGACTGCCCAGGTGGGCCATAGCAGTCCATACTGGGTGAGCACATTTGTTTGCACTGCCATTCCAGCCCTGGCATGGGGACTGCCATGGTCAAACTCCATGGCAGCCTGTTACTGACAGCCATGGATGCCTGTCATGGCGGAGGCAGGGCAGAAGCCACAGTGCAGGGGCAAGGCCATCCAGCCTTCACATCGCTTCCGGCTTCCACTCCACAGTCCGTTCAATCTGCAGGCACATTTATTCACTTCCTTGACCTGACCCGCCCGAGGGTGGCCAGTGGTCCAGCTGCATGTTTATTAACCCCCCTGGTTGTGTTGCTGCTGTGGTAAGAGATCTGTCTCAAAGAATTTGCAGTGTCATAAGTTAATAATACCAGAGTTCTGATTGTGGATAAAGGCTCTGATCCAAGGTTGTGTGTGTATACCACATGTGTGCATGGTGCCTGCAGGATGTGCAACAGCTGTGTGTTGTGCACTCATTATGCACACAAAGTATGTGCCGATTCTGTGTGTGCAGGAAGAGCTTGGGTATGAACCAAAGTTGTTTGTAAGATTATATGTTAAAATGCAACAATTAAAAGTAATACACAAATGTAATATGGGAACGTGTCCAGCTTAACAGTCATAGGAATTTGTGATAACAAGCCCAAATGCACACAGTTCAAAGACATAAGGTGGGCCTCAGTGATTTGGTTTCCAACTTTCCCTGATTTGTTCATTGAAATTACTTAGAACTGTTGAAAATCACAGCTTTAAAATGTTGTTGTTGTTTTTTAAGTAGATTGTAATGTTTGTCTTCAATTCCCATTTCCCATAGCTACATGATTGCCGGAACCATATCTGAACCTCTTGAAACTGCAGAATTTGATTTGGACACATAGGGGAATTTCTGTTCCTTCCAGCTTTAGTTTTATGTGGCCATGCTACATGAACAGCCACTTTCATAACAGACTGGTCTTTCTGCTTCCAGTTCCAGCCAAAACCAGCCATCTGTCCTGGAAGCTGCTGTGCTCCCATGGTGTGTGCACATCGGCTGTCTGCGTGTTTTCCATTAAAAAAACAAGAGTGTCAATTCCTGACATGTACAAAGTTTGTAGAGCACATTAGGAGTAGTGCTAAAGGGAGTTAAGTTCTGTGGCATTTTAATTTTAACTGAATCACTTATCCCTAAATCCATGAATCTCCCACCAAAAGAGAGAGAATAAAAGAAGAAGCATTTTAAAATGGTAAAGATATTTTCTTTCCATATTTTCCCTATTTAAGTATCATATAAATGCATTACAAGCTCTAAGACGCAGAAATTTTAAGGCTTAGAGCAACACTTAGAAAAATAGCTACTTCACATTGATCTTATCTGAAGCTCTGAAGGCATTAGTAATCATGACTCAGAGAGAAACGGGTCTCTTCAGAAAAGCTGGTATTTCAGAGGAATGCAGCTTTGCCCCTCTGCTGCTGATTTTCAGAGATAAACTTGGCATGGATAAAAACACAGAGAAGAATTTCCACTCTGAACTCTTATTTCCCTGCATTTTAGAAACTCAAAATCATCTGTCCATGCAGTCAGCTGATGTGGGAAGAAAACAATGTTTCATCAAGTTTCAGGTTCCTGATGAGTCCTAAACCTTGTTAGTTCCTCATCCAATTTTACATCTTGTGTCTCCTTTATTACTTTTCTTAAAGGCTTCCAAGATGTTTTCATTTATCTTGCAAATCCTTGGAACTTTCAATTTTGTGAAATTTGTGCTTTATAATCCTGCCATTGGCAGGCGATGGGGAAATGGACCATTCACTAAAGAATCGAGGCCTTTCTTGCCAGACTTTCTGCACTTTTTCTGTGTGTTTATTTGAGCAGAGGTTCTCAGACTATTATGACATCTGATAGGGGTGTGAAATTCATTTTTGTTATTATGATAATGAAAATGAAATTTTTGATTTTCTTTTCTATTACTGTAAAGAAGGAAATGGTAAATAATAATAAAAAACCAAAATAAAAAAAGAATTTTTGTTTTTGAAATAATGGGAAAAAACTGAAAGACATATTTCTGTCTATAACCTTTTTGTTCCTTATTCAGTTCTGATAAAACATAGTAATAGTATACCTCCAGTAGAGGGAACTATACATCCCAAGGTTTAGAAAGATTGAATAAATGGAACCAATTTATTAACAATTGAATGTTGTAATTTTAAGAAAAGCTGCATACACATTGCTGACTACAACTCCTTTGTCCTCCATCGAATTTGCATGAAACCCAGAAATAATATGTTCCTCATCAAGATTAATAATCCTGCTAAATTTCAGAAAGATTAGATAAAGGGTCCTGATGTTATAAGCCATTAACATACAAATTCATTTCAGGCTGTAACATTTTTATATTCCATCCTGTTCATAAGACATTTGGCAATATCCCACACCTTCCCTGTCATGTCTGTCAAACTACATGACAATTTGATAAAGGGCCACAATTTTATAAGCAATTGAAATTGTCCCCTTGAAGACAATTATTCAGATAAATAGCATATGCAGTGCCAGTCAGAGGCAGGCACGTGGTATGGAAGGGGGAGGGATGGTGGGGAGCAACCCAAAAGACTGACAGACACATTCACTGGCCAATTGTTGCATGTTTCCAGCTTTACAGGACCAATCGGTGGCTTCGAGGCGGAAATAGAAAGGACATAATTGGGACTATGTGGATAGCATCCCAGAAATCATGAGACTTAGTTTACACATCCAGGCTGTTCAGTTAGCATCACAATCACATCCTGCAGCACTGTGACAGAGGACATAAGAGAATCTCTATTGGTTCTTTCCTAAACAGATGCTTCCGACTTCCCAGTAACAAATGGGGGAGATAAGTTGGGGTGGTCACAGCACAGAATGAGGATATTTGATTGACATTTCTGCAGGCCAATTGGCATCACAAATGAATTTTATACCCATGGTGACATGTAAGAGAATTCCTGGCATAGGCTCATTCTCTGCATATGCTGTGCAGGCTTATAAAATTAGGGCCCTTTATCACAACTTTCTGATATTTGGCAGAGACGATCCTGAAGGTGTGAGATAAAGTCCTGCTAAATTTCATGAACACTGGTTGGACTACAAAGATGTTTCAGTCAGACATACATTTATAAGTTGGTTACGTATACCACCAGGACCGTTTATCCAAATCTTCTTTAATTTGGTATAGATAGTAAAGATGACAAAGGGTATATGCCTGCTAGGTTTCAGCCACATTATATGGGAGAAAAAAAAGTTACAGCCACAAATGTATATGCAATTTGTTTGTTGCAACAAAACACAGTTCAACTGCTTTTAAAATCGGATTTTTCTATCCAGTCTTTCTGAAGTTTGGTATATATAATGCCTTCTATTGGAAGTACAATATCTCTGAGTTTCATTGAAATATAATGGGAAAAAAAATCAGCCGACATTTTTTTTTCATTGAAACCAATGGAAATTGAAAATGAAAGCAAAAACAAACTTGAAATTTTGTTATTTATGAAAATGAAAATGAAATATTTAAAATAATGAAATAAAAAAACAAAAACAAAAAATAACATGGGTCCCTGGTGCACACCTCTATTATGTGAGAATGGAGGTTATCATCCAAACTGGTATCTGGTACACTTTGCATGTTTTTGTTGCCCTCTGAGGTCAAACATTATATTTAAATTTCAGATTGGTGGCATGCTAGAAAAATATTTGGAACCACCATCTTAAAGCATTGCTAGTATTTTATTTTATTTTATTAAAAAAGCTTAATCCTGAACTTGATACATGCTGCTTGTCCATACCTGAAGGATCTTAAGATGTTATGGCTAAATTCTTAAGATGTTGTGCTAACTGCTTCATGGGCAATCACAAAAGGTTTACATGTAAAGGAGGATCACAATACAAAGACATATAACTGTGATCTTGGGCAGTAACCAGATACATTTTAAGTTATGTGTGAATTTGAATAGCATTCAAGAGCAGCTTCTGTTTCTTATTGTACAGTATAGAGTCCACCAATAAGCATGTCTGATTCCCCTGTTCTATCTTGTGCCACAACTGTTGTGTTCATCCATGAGAGATTATCACATCTTGTGTATGCCAGGAGCTCTTTGCTATTTGACCATTAACAGATCAAAAGGACTTTTAGACTCTTCAGTCTTTGAAGGAGATGGTCACACTACTTATATCCCTAACCTTTTGTATTGGGGTGTTTTTCTACCCCAGGTGGAAAAAAACATGAAGAAATATGATAATTAGTGGCTCTACAAGTTTGTGTTTTTAGGACATTGTCACTGGCACCTCTGGCCATAACATACTCAAATTTCATCCAGATATCTCTTACCGTTTGTCTCCTATAATCACAAAAAACCCCAAAAAGGCCTGGGGTGAGAAATTACCCCAGCATCAATGGAGTTTTCCTATTGGGGTAGAAAGCTACCCCAGACAATGCATTTCAATTAGGGTGGATTTCTACCCCAGCTTAAAAGCAACCAAATCAACACTTTTCAAGGCCAGTTCAGACTGAAAGATGACATGGAAGTCAAGGTCACTTTACACTGGCAGTAGCAATGAAAATTAACCCCTTCACTGCCACGAACATCTCTCAAGGTTCCCACTACAGTCTAACAGAAAAAAATGGCCATGAAAGATTTTTCATTTATTCACTCACTTTATTAACTTGCTATAAACATAGAGTACAGGGTGAAGAAAGCCAGCGCTACAAAACATGGATTCTCCTGGAGAACACCACCTTGCTGCAGGCAGGCATCCAGCCATCTACACACAGACATATCACCTTGCAGCGCAGCAATGGAACAACCTTCCACAATAAGTATCTGATCTTCCCCCACATCCTCAAGTCCAGGGGCAAATTGGCCATTCTCCCTACCTGGAGATTTGGTGTGGTGTGGGCACTGGCTGGGGACTGGTAGGAGGGGAATGCGGGAAGACAGGGGTGAGTGGAGGCACTGGGGGGCTGACAGGGAGAGTTTGCACTGAGGTCTGGCAGGGAAATTTACACTAATATGGAGAATTTGGACTGAATGTAACCCAGTGGAAGAAAGTGGACGGGACCCCAGTGAGAGGGCTCTCTATCTCCCAGTGGCAGAGCTTCAGGCAGCGGCAAGAAGCAGATTTGAGCATCCCCCTCCAGGATCCACTTGAGGATGAGTGGTTTGATCCAGCAGGTGAGGGTTTGGCTTTCACCTGGCTGTGTGTACATCCCCTGTAATCAAGGCTGGGGTTTTTTTGTTTGTGTTTTTGCAGTCTGGAATGGAAAGACAGCACAATCATATAAGTGCTTTGGAGACTTTGAGACTGCTGATGCAGCACTCAGACAGAGAGGAATCCACTGGCGTAGAGTCAGCAGGTGGCAGCCACAGTGAATATGTATCTGGCAGTAGGAGCGACTTGAAGAACAAAGATAATTTGTCAGTCGAGAGTATCAGCAGATCCTCTGAGGAAGAAAAGTCTGCCACAGAGGAACAGCCTGCCGCAGAGGCAGCAGCTGCAGAGGTACTCCCAGGAGGTTTGCCCCCTGTGCACATGGACATGCTCGTGGGTGTGGACATGCCCATGGGTGTGGACATGCCCATGGGTAGGGAAGAGCATTGACAGCTTAGGCAGATGACATTGCTCAGCAAGATGAACCACAGTCAACTGACAGTGATGACACTGCAGAGCTTGGTGAACAACAGCCAGCTGCCGGGGGGGATACTGAGCCTGCTGCTCACATGAAGGGCAGGAATGGCAGGATTTCGGCCACCCACCCACAGCCTGTCCACCACCACTCCAATGCAGACATAATTAGGGAGCAGTCAGGATCAGTGCGGGACACACTCAAAGAAAGTATAATAGATACTGTCCTCATTTTTCTCAATGAAGCTGTACTGTTACTGATAGTTGGGGAAACCAATAGAGAGGCCCAGTGAGTGTTCCAGTGATGGAATAAGCTCAACCCAGGTCAAAACAAAGAGTGGAAGCCCATTGACATCATGGAGCTAAAAGCTTATTTTGGGCTCCTAATTCTGAGTGGGGTGTTTCATGCAAACCATGAAGAACTCCAGGAAATGTGGAGCACACGCTGGGGGTGTCTCTTTTTCAGAGAGATCATGAGCCTAGATAGGTTTTGTGCGATAACACAGTACATAAGATTCAATAATAAAGCCACAAGAGAGGAGAGAAAGACAACCAATAAGATGGATGCCTTTAGAGACGTCTGGACTTTAAGCAGCAACTGCAGAAGTGCTATGTACCAGGCAATGACCTCACTGTGGATGAACAGTTGGTGGGGTTCAGAGAACTCTGTCCCTTCCACCAGTATATACCAATGAAACTGATCAAATACGGCCTCAAAATATGGTGGTGCTGTGATGCTCAAACATCGTACCCAATCACAGGGGACATTTATCTTGGCAAATAACCAGGGGCACCATGGGAAGGGCAGGTAGTCATCCATGTTGTAGAAAGGCTTGTTGGGCCCTACTATGGCACAGGAAGAAATGTGGTTGGGGACAACTTTTTCAGTAGCACTGAACTTGCAGCCACACCTTTGGGAAATGACTTGACCTATGTGGGGACAATTCATCGGAACAAGCCAGGCATACCAGCAGAGATGCAACCACATCCCCGTAGAGAACCTCTGTCATCCATCTTTGGATTTTATGGGAAATACACCTTAGTTTCATATGTGCTGTCAGTGGGAGGGGGTAGGAAGGGAAGGGGACACAAGGGTAAGGGTGCCCACACTCTCCGAGGGGACTCAAATAGCTCTGTTTTGACACTCGAGGCTCCCAGTTGCCCGTCAGGATAGTATGTGGGCCGCTCAGTATGCTTTCGCACCAAGAGCTTCGGCCCCTATCATCATAGGGCGCAGAGCAAATTAAGGGGAAGAGGTCCACGCATGCATCACTTTCGAAAGCCACAAGGGGGAGCACTGGTGGGAGGTATGTGAAGGGAACAAGGTTGAGGGACCCTAGGGAGGAGGGAAATGGAACCGGGACTCTCACACTGACGGGGGAAGGGATAGGGAATTTAACCCAGGAGGGGGAAGGGGCAGAAGCACCCTGGCCCGTAGGCCCTCGCACCCGTTCTTGCTTACCAGGGAAAAAGGGGGTGAGGGTCCTATCAACACACACTTGCTCGGGATTACACACAATCAACAATGGGGTATACAGGAAGGCACAACACAGGGAGAGGGGAGTACAAACAGAGGCACGAAAGGCAAAGGCAATTGCAACACAAGCAACGTCAAGTACTTAGCTTTCAGGCAGGGGGCCAGTCTCCACAGACACACAAGCTCTGTTCACCGGCACAGAGCTCTGAAAACTGCCGGCTGATAAAGGTCTAACCCCGCCCCCTGCATGCGCCTGCAGGCACTCAGATCGGCGTGGCGGGGTGTGTGGCCTTGTTGCATCCTCCACAGGCCCCTCCCGAGGTGCATCTTGCAAAGGGGGCGGGACCACGGGCGGCATCGGCACGGTGCTTGGTTGCGGCCGGGACTGCGGCCCCGGAGGGGTGGGGCTTCCTTGCCGCAGGTGAGTCGGGGCGCGGGGTGGTGAGCCCGACTGCTAACATGTGCCAAAGAAGGGGAAAGCTGTAATCCTTCTCTCCACCATGATATGGTGTTGAAGGAGAGTAGAAGAAGCCTCACTTCATTCTGCACTACAACACTACCAAAAGTGGGGTGGACAACATAGATCATCTAGCCACCGTCTATAGTTCTAAAAGAAAAACCTGTAGGTGGCCAATGGCATTGTTTTACAAAATGTTAGCTGTCGCTGGAATTGCAAGTTTTATACTGTGGATTATGCATAATCCAAACTGGAACATGGCATAGGGAAAAGTGAGATGGTGCTTGTTCCTTTGCCAGCTGTGGGAATAGCTTATTGAGGGACATATGAGGCAAAGACTGCTAAATCCCCAGCATCTGTCTTTGCATGCCAAACAAGCATTTACCATGCTTGGCTAAAGTACTCACCCTGCTCAAGAACAACAGGCAGGGGCCTCTGTTGGATGGTGCTACTTCTGCCCTAGAAAAGCAGACAAAAATATATTTTAAAATGTGAAGAATGTGGCAAATTTGTATGCAAGAGGCACCTCAACTTCTTGGTGAGTTGTGAGGAATGTTTGTACGGCCATCTCTTTGATTGTTTGCATTTTGCTGCAAGAATATATTTTATACATACACTGCTCAATTTTTACAATATTTCATGGGGGGTTTTCAGGGTTTTCCAATGTTTTCTTTACTTCAAGTTTTGGAATTGGTTAAATATAGATAGTTAAAGTTCATCAAAACCGTATTCTGTAGTTTGAATTAAAAATAATGTTTTTGCAAAGAAAAACTAGTAGTGTTGGTTGTTGTTTATTCATGTGTGCATTGACAGTGGGCCCCCAGGGCGGCAGTGGCAGTTCCCCTCCTGGCCCCAGGACTCCCCCGCACTGAGACTTTAAAAAAAAATAAAAATTGGCCGCTTGGCACCATGGTGAATGTCCGAGCCATCTCGAAGAACCTTGTTTAGTGAGGCAAGAACCTTCTGAAGGTTGCTGCCTCTAAACAAGGTTCTTCGAGACGGCTCTGAACATTCTCACCGGTTGTATGTGCATGCACACACACAACCTGTGACTCACACACACACCCAAAGGCTTCCTAAGGAAGTCTTCAGGGACAAAAGAGAAGCATTTTCCCTTTATGCGGAATGGGTGGCCAGAAGCACCGTCCATAAAGGGACCCTACAATGAAATAGTGCCACAGGGGGCACTATTTCATTGCAGGGGCCAGGCAGGGCTAACGTTCATACCCAGGCACCACACAGAGGTGCCTCAGTATCAACTTCCCTGTCCCAGCCTGTGTAGGGGGAGGGACTGTGAGCTGCTGCTGCACATGCAGCTATTAGCCTCCCCCTTCCCTCCCTCCCTGAGTCCCTTCCTCCCTCTCTATCGAGTCAAACTTTGTCTCGACTCTGGGAGAGAGTATGGGAGGGAGGGGAGGAGGATCAGGAGGAACATGCTGGGGTTGAGTGGGGGCACATGGGGAGGGGGCAGGGGGGTCA
>QEPC01003954.1:178144-192613 GCA_003113815.1 Sphenodon punctatus
TTGCCATCCCTAGCACCCCAAGGAGGGAGGACTAGAGGCATCATCATAAATGCATGATATTACTTAGGTGTTGTTTATGTGTTCCTGTTTCAGAGAGGAATCGGATGCCAGTGCTGGTGTCCCACCACGCAGGACACCCAGGTGGAAGTCGGATTTGCCAGTGCCACCCCCAGACAGTTGGAAGACAATCCGCTCCGATGTCTGGAGGTTTTATGACAAGGGTGATGGAATCACCATCTTCAAGGTAAGGCACGGGGGCTGGAACAACAGGGAATGGATTGCCCTATGACCTGTTAGGAATGGAAGTCCCCTGCAGAGAGAGATTGGCCACCCACCCACTTGTGGAGACAGAATGCAGGCAGGGATTGACACAGATCATTGGTCTGATGCAGTATGGCACTTCTTATGTTCCTATCTTTTTATGCTCCTTAGATCTGCTGCAAAAGATTAAGGAGGCAGAGAGAGGGGAATCACATCGAGGCTAATCTTCCATATTTAAAAGTTCCATGGCTGGATGGTGAGGCGGCATGAGGACTCTAGTGTGGCCATGAAGCCTCAGCCTCAATGCCAGGGGAGGGAGGCAACCTGGAAATGATGGCATGTAAGCCCTTCCCCTTCCTCCAGACCCGATGTGGAGTCCCCCGAGCCCTGGGAGTCTGCTGCGGCCAAGGCCTTTCGGCCCAAAATTGAGAGGCCTGGACGCCAAATGATGATGGGCATACGCTGCTTTGAGAACCGCCTGATGGAATAGTTCTAGGCGGTAGAGTTGGAGAAAAACAAGGTGGAGGCATACGGCCAGTACGTCTCTGCTGAGATGGAATGCCTGGAAGTATACCACTAGGCGGTCTCCAGGTGGCATCAAAACTTGGAAGGGGCCCTGGAGTTTGCCGTTGTCCATGGCTATGAAATGGTAAAGCACAGGGTGGCTGCCCCTCATCCCTGTGCTATGCCAAAACGCATTTTGTCTTTCCCCCAAGACCCATGGGACAGGCCCGAGACTAATAGTTTCCCTTATTAAATTTCCTTTCAATGTTTGGTTTTGGTTTCATAATGTTGTTGTTGTTGTTGTTGTTGTTCTGATGTTGTTGTTGAAATATAGTTTTAATAAAAGTTGTTATATTTGTTGTTACGAGCTTCGTTTGACCCATCCAGTCTTTTATCCCTATGTGCTGAAGTTCTGACTGGCAGGTGGCAGAATCTCATACAGCTTGTCAATCCCTACCAGCAACATCTGGCTGGCTCCACATGTAGCATAGTTAAGGTGTTAACGCAAAGATGTGCCAGGCAGCAGCAGGGTCTCAACTTGCAGACAGCCCCCCAGGAGGGGCAGCACTTGTGTCTGTGTGGGTGTGCCAGAGAGAAAGCGAGACAGGCTCCTTGGCAGTGGGCAGCAGGCAGCGGGAGCTGGTGGTCATAGGGGCTTGTATTTGCAGCAGCTTCAGTGGGCATCCGCGGGTGGATGCGGAGGAGTAGGCTCTTGGGGGTGGGGAAGGCTGGCGTGGGTACACTGGACTTCTGGATGCAGTAGAATGGAATGCATCCCCCAGTGACTGGAATGATGGTCCCAGAATCTCGTTGATGGTTCCTGGGATGGGCAGGCATGACTTATTCAGGTACAATGAATGACAGCCTATGTGAGTTTAATTATGTCCCTAGAATTAGTGCATGGTTGGGCACACTTCATTCAATTGTGCGATAGGTGGTAGCAGCAGGTACAGGAATGCACACAGGCAGGCAGGCACATATAATATGTTGTGTTATATTCCATCTCATTCTGGTAGGTTTGCTGCTAGATGTGGGCATCAGGCGCATGAGCACAGATGGGCATTCTTCCTGGTTCTGGCAGGTGGCAGCTTGAGCTGGCCTCCCCTCCACCCCATCTCTCTCGTTCTAGTGGAGAGCCTCTCTCCCTCTCTCTCTCTGGCCACATAGTGCAGGTGACAGCATGGGTGGGATCGTGTCTGTCTCTCCTTCTAGCAGTGGGGAGACTTTCTCTCTCTCTCTTATTTATCTCTCTCTCTCTCTCTTGGCAGCCACATGGGTGGGCAGACAGGAATCTTGGCTTGAGAGGCGGGAAGAAGCAGACTTTGAGCTTGATGGCAATCTGGGGTACAGAACCCTTGGCACAGACAGCAGCAGACAGGGTACAGAACCGTTGTTCTCCATGGTACAGAACAGCATCATGGCACAGACAGCATATAGGCCTGGCCTGGGGGACATTTGCACTGGAAGCAGCAGACATTGGTGGCCATGGTACAGAACCCTTGGCACAGACAGCATATAGGCCAAGGCCTGGGGACCATTTCCCTGAGCGGAATGATGGCAACTGGGAGGTCTAGAGACTGAGGTGAGACAGGAAAGCAAGTAGAACTCCCCACCCACACCTACCTAAATACCCACATACAAAATAACTGTGAAAGAGACACAAACATATCAGTATTATGTCATGTGACCAATCCCCCTCACCCCTCATTGTCACCCATCGCCACAATTTTGCTCATCTGCATGCCTTGCGTGACATACTTTATTGATGGCCCCATGCATGGGAGCTATCAGCACCTTAAAGTCCATAAGCATTGAGGGAACAGGGCTAAGAGGGCTGGGCAGGGGCAGGCGCCTGCTGACTAGAAAGGGTTAGGGTATTGGTCACAGCCCTCCCTGCCGGTAACTTGTCCCCAGTCCCTGATGGTGGGTCCTGGGGCTGGAGTGGCTGTTTCTTGATGCGGTGGAATGACAGCGCCCTGTGCGAGGAATGATGGCCTCAGACCCATGATGGTGGGTCCTGGGGCTAGTGTGGCAGCTTCTAGATATTGGCCACAGCCCTCCCTGCCTGTAACTTGACCCCAGAACCCTGGCAGCATATCCTGGGGCTGGAGTGGCTGTTTCTTGATGTGGTGGAATGACATCACCTCTGCACCAGGAATGATGGGCCCCAGAATCTGTGGCACAGACAGCATGGGCAGCATTGGGAGCAGCAGCAGACATTGGTTGCCAGGGTATAGAACCCTTGGCACAGACGGCATATAGGACTGGCCTGGGGGTCATTGGCAGCAGCAGACATTGGTTGCCAGGGTACAGAACCCTTGCCACATATGGCATATAGGTCTGGCCTGGAGGCCATTGGTACCAGCAGACATTGGTTGCCAGGGTACAGAACCTTTGGCACAGACAGCATATAGTTCTTGGGGCCATTGGCACTAGAAGCAGCAGACATTGGTTGCCGGGACAAGCACTCAGGTGGCATGGCATGAGCAGCAGTCAGGCAGACTGAGGCAGGGTTTGATCTTTGCAACCTGGGCAGGTGGGCAGGCAGGCAGCATGGCATGAGAGGCAGTAGGGTAGGTGGGCTTGGGCAGGCTTTGAGCTAGGCAACCTGGGTGGGCAGACAGGCACCTTGGCATAGGAGGCATCAAGGTGGACTGAGGCATGCTTTGAGCTTGGCGGCAAGCTGGGAGGGCAGACAGGCAGCGTGGCATGAGAGGCAGTAGGGCAGGCAGGCTGGGACATTGGCAGCAGGGCACTCAGAATAGGCTAGCTAGGAAAGACTCTGCAGAGTGAGAGAACGAGAACCAATCAGTGTCACATAGGCAGGCGGAGAGCGTGTAGCCATAGGCTGGCTGGCAGGCTTACAGTTTGTTTCCCAATGCCACCCTCCGTCATGAGGTCAGTCAGATAAAGAGGCCGAGGCCATTTAGTATGAGAGAGAGGGGGGGGAAGGGGGGTGCCAGGCATTGGGAGGGAGGGACAGCATCTCAGTAGCATAGGAGCAGTAGCCCTAGCCCAGATTGAGGAGGAGGAGGAGGAGTCCCATTCCGACTGTCCTTGGCATGGGATGATGTGTGCCACTGCACCATCACTCCTTGTTCAGGGGCAGCTCAAGGAATCCCAGCAATGGAAAGTTCAACTTTAGGAACAACAACTGCTCCACCAACTTGGCCCCCAGTCTCAGGCAGTGCGGGGAGCAAATGTCCCCCACCACAGAGAACACCCGCTCACTGGGGATACTGGTTGGTGGGCAGGACAATAATCCCCATGCCACTTTGGACAGGGCAGGCCACACGTCAGTCTTGCCAGCCCAGTAGGCCAAGGGATCGCTCCTGGGATTGATGCACAGCTCCTCGTCCAGGTAGGTCTCGACTGCTGATTAGGCGCCGTCGTACTCCCTCTCGTAGCTGTCCTTGGGAACCACCGCCCCCACTGCCCTCCGCCATGCTGTATGCCCTTTTGTGATGGGCCCCATGCCCCCCAGAGTGGGCTGCGCAGAGGAGGAGCTGCTGGTGTTTGGGGCATGCTGATGGGCTGCTGCTTCTGCCTGCTGGCACTCTACTGGCACGGCCCCTGCCAGGTCTGTCACGTGCCTCATTTTCTGGCTTGTGGCCAGCAGACTAGCCTCACCCACTCCTACCTCCCTTCTCCATTTCTCCCACCAAAAGAATGCACAAATATTTTATAAAAACAATTTTAATTTTTTTATTTTTTTTTAAATGATCTAATATTATATATATATATTTATATTACACTAAATCTAACTTCTATTAACTATCTAGCTATTATAAAACCAATGGAACTAAATAATGGAATATCTAACACCTAGTCCTACAAACACACTCTAAAACTGAATCACTGATCTCTATAAACTATAACTATGGAACTAAATAATGGAATATCTAACACCTAGTCCTACAAACACACTCTAAAACTGAATCACTGATCTCTACAAACTATAACTAAGCTGACTTAACTCTACTAACTAATAAATAACTCCTACCTAACTACTATAATCGCTCTCTATATAAATATACAATATTACACAGGGATGTGGGGGAACACAGACAGCTCACAACAACATAGGGAGGGATACAAAAACTGAAATAAAACCTAAATCAATCTAATCCTGCTCTAATAAAAAAAAAAAACAGGGGAAGGGAATGAGGGATTGAATATGGAGGGAGAGGGAAAGGAATGGATTCAATGGAGGGTAGGGAGAGAGAGAACACAGAGATGGGTAAAAAATAAAAAAATAACAGCTAAATCTATCTAATATAATGTAAATAAATAACCTCCCCTTGTCCCTGGATAAAATGGTCAATTCTCCTGCTCCCCAGTTGGAAGATGCCCAAATTATTCCTATGCCTCACCCTCCTGACCCGTGTAAGTTGCCATCAGGTTTAGAGCACTTTAATCTTTCCCATTTAGTCTCACGTAATATTTCTTCCCTTGGTTGGACTGGGCAAGTTAGATGCCCTATTGTGAGAAGTCCAAATATGGCTAACGACTTTTCCGCTACATCTACAGGATTTCCCTCCCATGGGGCATCTATAATGGATGAACTCTTGGCAGTGGATGCTTCTTGCTGGGCGGTAATCTCTAATACTGAGAGGTTGGCTTAGACCTTCCTTAGCTACCTATTCCATTAGAACTGACCATAGGATTGTGTTTTATGGTTGGGCTTTTAGTACCCAACTTATACTTTTTAGATTTCGATGTTATCTGTTTGATGGTTTAATGGTTCTTGTGTATTATTGTTTGTTTGTTCCTAAACGGCCCATAGGTTTGCTCTATGGTTTACCTGGGGTTAGTGGGTTATATAGTTATCTTTGCAACCAACCATAGATTTTTGGGATGTCTATTTCTGTTTTTTTTTTAGATGACTACCTTATTATTTTAAGGGATTTTTATTAGGTCCTTGGGTGTATTCTATAGGACAGTTATATAAAGGGTGAGATCCCTTTAGTACAACGTGTCCTTTTAGTTTTTAATATGGAAAACTTCTAATCCCAGTTACTGTATTAATTTTGCTAGTTATAGACCTTGTTAGTACTGGGTTGTGTTTTTTGTTTGTTTGTTTGTTTGTTTTTTAATCCTTGTCTTTGGGACTAGTCTATAATAGATGAGAGAAACCCTATTTAGAGCTCCCTTTTTTGGATACTGTAGGACCTCCCCCAGGTGGACGCTTTCCACGTTTATAGAGGAACTCATGTACTATCTTATGTTCTGTTTGATTTTAGGATGGATTTATGTATGTTATGTTTTTGTGTTTATTGTTTATTTATTGTGTTATAGCTATGGCCACTGGGTACGCTAATAAATATATTCATTCATTCATTCATTCATTCATTCATGATAATATGGAGGTAAATGGGTTGGATTGGTGAAATAGGAGGATAGCAATGGATTAGGAATAGGAAGGAACAAAACTGCTGGGAGAGGGAGCGTTCTGAAACGCCTGCTGTCAGGAAGAGTGACTAGCCCAGAAGGTGTTGGGAAGGGGGGAGGCAATCAGTTTTGTTTCTTGCTGCACCCACCTCAACGCAAGCCCCATTGGCTCTGTGCAGCCTAGCCCATGGCCAATCGCAGACTGCGAAGTCAATGGTCTGAGGCAAAAAGGGATGGCGATTCGTCAGGCTGGCTGCTACTCCAAGTGTCTCCACCCCTGGTACCTGGAAGTCTGCCCCTCAGCTGACTCCCCCTCCCTGTCACGTTTTGCCTTCCAGTGACACGTTTTTGCCACACAAACTCACCCAAACGCGATTCGAACTGACCAAAATGTTTGGTCATTTCGACGTTCGGAAGCTAGTTCAGTTCGATCAGTTTGTGTTCGGATTCGGGTTCGGTTTCGGTCATCGGAACAGGACGAGTTCGAGCCGAACTCAGAACTTCCGAACCGTGTTCACCCATCCCTAGCTAGGGCTACTGCTCCTATGCTGCTGAGGTGCTGTCCCTCCCTCCCAACGCCTGGCACCCGCCCTGCCCCCCCCTCTCTCTCTCTCACACACACACACACACACAAGACAGCCTCGGCCACCTTATCTGACTGACCTCATGATGCAGGGTGGCATTGGGAAAGAAACTGTAAGCCTGTGAGCCGGCCTATGACTACACAATCTCGCCCGCCTATGTGACATTGATTAGCTCTCGCTCTCTCACGCTACACAGTCTTTGCTAGCCTATTCTGAGTGCCCTGCTGCCAATGTCCCAGCCTTCCTGCCCTACTGCCTCTCGTGTCACACTGCCTGTCTGCCCACCCAGCTTGCCGCCAAGCTCAAAGCATGCCTCAGTCCGTCTTCCTGCCTCCCATGCCAAGGTGCCTGTCTGCCCACCCAGGTTGCCTAGCTAAAAACCTGCCTAAGCCCGCCTGCCCTAATGCCTCTCATGCAACGCTGCCTGCCTGCCCGCCCTCCCAGGTTGCAAACCTTGAACTCTGCCTCAGTCTGCCTGACTGCCGCTCATGCCATGCCACCTGAGTGCCTGCCCTGGCAACCAGTGTCTGCTGCTTCTAGTGCCAATGGCCCCCAGGCCTATATGCTGTTATTCCAAAGGTTCTATACCCTTGGAATCAATGTCTGCTGCTGCTTCCAATGGCCCCCAGGCCAGGCCTATATGCCGTCTGTGCCAAAGGTTCTGTACCCTGGCAACCAATGTCTTCTGCTACTGCCAATGCCCCCCAGGCCAGGCCTATATTCTGTCTGTGCCAAGGGTTCTCTACCCTGGCAACCAATGTCTGCTGGTGTCAATGGCCCCCAGGGCTATATGCTGTCTGCATCAAGGGTTCTGTACCCTGGTAACCCACCGTTTGCTTCTGCTAGTGCCAATGGCCCCCATGCCTCTTTGTTGTCTGTGCCAGTCAAGGGGTCTGTACATGGGAAACTCGATGGCTGATGATGCTGTTCCCAATCATGCCACGCTGCCTGCCTGCCCACCCAGGTTGCCATTGCCAGCTCAAAGCTTGCCTCAGCCCACCTGCCTGCCTGCCTCTCATGCCAAGCTGCCATTACTGCCTGCCTGCCTGCCCACCCACGTTGCCAAGCTCAAATCCTTCCTGAATTCTGCTCATGCCATGCTGCCTGCCTGCCCTGGAAACCCATGTTTGCTGCTGCCAAAGGCCCCCACACCCCAGGCCTATATGCTGTCTGTGCAAAGGGTTCTGTACCCTGGCAACCTGCTGCTGCCAAAGGCCCCCACCCACTGGGCCCATAAAAATGCTGTCTGTGCAAAGGGTTTGGTACCCTGGCAACCAGCAATCCACTATCTAACCACCAGCACCCACCGCCTGCTAGCAAGGAGCCTGTCTCTATTTCTCTCTGGCACACCCACACAGACACAAGCCCTGCTCCTCCTGGGGAGCTGTCTGCAAGTTGAGACCCTGCTGCTGCCTGGCACATCTTTGGGTTAATACCTTAACTAAGCTACATGTGGAGCCAGTCAGATGCTTCTGGTAGGGATCGACAAGCTGTATGAGATTCTGCCACGTAGAACTGCAGCACATAGTGATAAAAGATTGGGAAGGTCAAACAAAGCTTGTAACAACAAATATAACAACTTTTATTAAAACTATTTAAACAACAACAACAACAACAACATTATGAAACAAAAACCAAAAATATAAAGGAAACTTATAAAGGAAAAACTATTAGTCTCTTGGTCTGTCCCCCAGGACTTGGGGGAAAGGCAGAAGGCATTGGGGTGCAGCACAGGACTGAGGGGCGGCCACCCTGTCCTCTTCGATCTCGTAGCCATGGGAGACGGCAAACTCGACATCCCCTTCCACGTCCCGATGCCACCTGGAGACTGTCTGATGGTACAGTTCCAGGCGTCCCATCTCGTCTGAGATGTACTGGGCTTACACCTCCACCCTCTTTTTCTCCACCTCAAGCGCCTGGACCTGTTCCATCAGGCGGTTCTCCAGGCAGTGGACGTCCTTCATCATTTGGTGGTCAGGCCTCTCAATTTCGACCCAAAAGGCCTTGGCTGCAGCAGACTCCCAGGGGAATCCACATCAGGGCTGGAGGAGGGGGAAGGGCTTGCATGACGTCACTTCCAGGTTGCCTCCCCCCCCTTCTTCTGGCATGGAAGCTGAGGCTTCACAGCCATGCCAGAGTCCTCCTGCCACCTCACCATCAGGCTACGAAGCTTTTCAATATGGGCAATGAGCCCCGATGTTGTCCCCTCTTTCTGCCTCCTGATTCTTTTGCCACAGAACTAAAGAGCATAAAAAGATAGAAACATAAGAAGTGCCATACTGTGTCAGACCAATGGTCTGTCAAGTCCTGCCTGCATTCTGTCTCCACAAGTGGGTGGATTGGGTGGCCAATCTCTCTCTGCAGGGGGCTTCCATTCCTAACAGGTCATAGGGCAATCCATTCCCTGTTGTTCCAGTCCCTGTGCCTTACCTTGCATATGGCGATTCCATTGCCCATCTCATAAAACCTCCAGACATCCGACCTTCTCTGCTGACTGTCTGGGGGTATCACTGGGTACCTCTTCCTAGGGGTCCTCCTTGGCCTGGCACCAGTGCTGGGGTCGGCATCCAATTCCTCTCTGAAATGGGAACACATTAAGAACACCAAAGTAATATCTTGCATTTATGATGATGCCTCTAGTTCTTCCTCCTTGGGGTGCTAGGGATGGCAACAGGAGATGTGACCCTGGCTGGCACGTGCAAATCCTGCCGTCCTTGGGGTGCTAGGGGATGCTAGGGAATGGGATGGCAAATGAAGAGACCCTGACTGGCACGTGCAAATTCTGATCTTCTTTGGGTGCTAGTCGATGGCAACTTGAAGTACCCTTGCTGGCACTTGTAAATCCTGCCCTCCTTGGGGTGCTAGGGGATGCTAGGGATTGCAACTAGAAAGGCCCTGGCTGGCAAGTGCAAAGCCTGCCCTCTTTGGGGTGCTAGTAGTGATGGCAACCTGAAGTACCCTTGCTGCCATGTGCAAATCCTGCCATCCTTGGGGTGATAGGGGATGCTAGGGATTGCAACTATAAAGGCCCTGGCTTGCACATGCAAATCCTGCCCTCCTTGGGGTGCTAGTAGGGATGGCAACTTGAAGTACCCTTGCTGGTACATGGAAATACTGCCCTCCTTGGGGTGCTAGAAGATGCTAGGGATTACAACTAGGAAGGCCCTAACTGGCACGTGCAAATCCTGCCCTTATTTGGGGGTGCATAGGGAATGGGATGGCAACTGGAGAGTGGAGACCGTTGCTGGCCTGGCACATGTTTGGGTGGGGGTGCTGCTCATGCTCATGCCTGACTGCTGGAAGAGCCCCCCCCACAGTACCCCCTCTCTCTGTGACAGACATCCGCTGCTACCCGCTGATGCCCACTGTTTGTGCCTGACTGATGCCCACTACCCACGCACCCACCTGCACGCCATTGAGCTCGCTCTAACGGATAGAGCTTTTCTTGTCCTCAAAGTAAAAAAAAAGTTTACAAACCTGGCACCACCTGCTGTGCCCACCACTTGCTCCTCATCCGAGGAGCCAGTCACTACCAACGATGGTCCAGGGGCTGGGCCAGCAACCGCTTCCTCCTCCACCACCAACACCAGCTCCAGGAGCACCACGTCAGCCCCAGCCGGGGAATCAAGACAACAGTCTTCTTCATTATTTTTTTTCCAAAAAGCTCACTCACACACAGACAACAACACACAGTCACCCACCAACACTCACCAACCAAAACAACACAGTCAAACCAAACAGCCAAAACACACAAAACTGAACAACCAGCCACAACACACACACTTTCTCTCCACACAGCTCCGCACGCACTCGAATTTCTGGTTTCCAGCATGATCACGCATTTTCGTGATACTTTTTCTGAACGCCCAAACAAAACCGAACCAGACCGAACCGAAAGGCTGAACCCAAACTCAGCGAACGAACTCAACACCTTGACCAAACCGAACCAGACCAAACCCAACCCAATGCCCGAACATGAACCGCGATCTGTTCACCCATCCCTACTGATCAGGAAGTCAATGTCCAATTATGGTTTCTTGAGCAGAGATCACACCACTGCCTTCTTGAGGCAGCCCAGCACTCTACCCCCCCAAAAGGGAGGTGTTGACCATCCACCCAGCAATGACCCCAGCATCTCCCAGCTGGACTTAACCAGCCAGGATGGGCATAGGTCCAGTTCAGAACAAGTGGCCCTAACCACCCCAAGAACATCCTCCATATCACTGGGCAACACCCACTGTAACTGTTCCCACAAAACAGGACAGGGCGGGGCTTCCATTACCTCTGGNAACAACAACAACAACAACAACATTATGAAACAAAAACCAAAAATATAAAGGAAACTTATAAAGGAAAAACTATTAGTCTCTTGGTCTGTCCCCCAGGACTTGGGGGAAAGGCAGAAGGCATTGGGGTGCAGCACAGGACTGAGGGGCGGCCACCCTGTCCTCTTCGATCTCGTAGCCATGGGAGACGGCAAACTCGACATCCCCTTCCACGTCCCGATGCCACCTGGAGACTGTCTGATGGTACAGTTCCAGGCGTCCCATCTCGTCTGAGATGTACTGGGCTTACACCTCCACCCTCTTTTTCTCCACCTCAAGCGCCTGGACCTGTTCCATCAGGCGGTTCTCCAGGCAGTGGACGTCCTTCATCATTTGGTGGTCAGGCCTCTCAATTTCGACCCAAAAGGCCTTGGCTGCAGCAGACTCCCAGGGGAATCCACATCAGGGCTGGAGGAGGGGGAAGGGCTTGCATGACGTCACTTCCAGGTTGCCTCCCCCCCCTTCTTCTGGCATGGAAGCTGAGGCTTCACAGCCATGCCAGAGTCCTCCTGCCACCTCACCATCAGGCTACGAAGCTTTTCAATATGGGCAATGAGCCCCGATGTTGTCCCCTCTTTCTGCCTCCTGATTCTTTTGCCACAGAACTAAAGAGCATAAAAAGATAGAAACATAAGAAGTGCCATACTGTGTCAGACCAATGGTCTGTCAAGTCCTGCCTGCATTCTGTCTCCACAAGTGGGTGGATTGGGTGGCCAATCTCTCTCTGCAGGGGGCTTCCATTCCTAACAGGTCATAGGGCAATCCATTCCCTGTTGTTCCAGTCCCTGTGCCTTACCTTGCATATGGCGATTCCATTGCCCATCTCATAAAACCTCCAGACATCCGACCTTCTCTGCTGACTGTCTGGGGGTATCACTGGGTACCTCTTCCTAGGGGTCCTCCTTGGCCTGGCACCAGTGCTGGGGTCGGCATCCAATTCCTCTCTGAAATGGGAACACATTAAGAACACCAAAGTAATATCTTGCATTTATGATGATGCCTCTAGTTCTTCCTCCTTGGGGTGCTAGGGATGGCAACAGGAGATGTGACCCTGGCTGGCACGTGCAAATCCTGCCGTCCTTGGGGTGCTAGGGGATGCTAGGGAATGGGATGGCAAATGAAGAGACCCTGACTGGCACGTGCAAATTCTGATCTTCTTTGGGTGCTAGTCGATGGCAACTTGAAGTACCCTTGCTGGCACTTGTAAATCCTGCCCTCCTTGGGGTGCTAGGGGATGCTAGGGATTGCAACTAGAAAGGCCCTGGCTGGCACGTGCAATTCCTGCCCTCCTTGGGGTGCTAGGAGATGCTAGGGATTGCAACTAGAAAGGCCCTGGCTGGCAAGTGCAAAGCCTGCCCTCTTTGGGGTGCTAGTAGTGATGGCAACCTGAAGTACCCTTGCTGCCATGTGCAAATCCTGCCATCCTTGGGGTGATAGGGGATGCTAGGGATTGCAACTATAAAGGCCCTGGCTTGCACATGCAAATCCTGCCCTCCTTGGGGTGCTAGTAGGGATGGCAACTTGAAGTACCCTTGCTGGTACATGGAAATACTGCCCTCCTTGGGGTGCTAGAAGATGCTAGGGATTACAACTAGGAAGGCCCTAACTGGCACGTGCAAATCCTGCCCTTATTTGGGGGTGCATAGGGAATGGGATGGCAACTGGAGAGTGGAGACCGTTGCTGGCCTGGCACATGTTTGGGTGGGGGTGCTGCTCATGCTCATGCCTGACTGCTGGAAGAGCCCCCCCCACAGTACCCCCTCTCTCTGTGACAGACATCCGCTGCTACCCGCTGATGCCCACTGTTTGTGCCTGACTGATGCCCACTACCCACGCACCCACCTGCACGCCATTGAGCTCGCTCTAACGGATAGAGCTTTTCTTGTCCTCAAAGTAAAAAAAAAGTTTACAAACCTGGCACCACCTGCTGTGCCCACCACTTGCTCCTCATCCGAGGAGCCAGTCACTACCAACGATGGTCCAGGGGCTGGGCCAGCAACCGCTTCCTCCTCCACCACCAACACCAGCTCCAGGAGCACCACGTCAGCCCCAGCCGGGGAATCAAGACAACAGTCTTCTTCATTATTTTTTTTCCAAAAAGCTCACTCACACACAGACAACAACACACAGTCACCCACCAACACTCACCAACCAAAACAACACAGTCAAACCAAACAGCCAAAACACACAAAACTGAACAACCAGCCACAACACACACACTTTCTCTCCACACAGCTCCGCACGCACTCGAATTTCTGGTTTCCAGCATGATCACGCATTTTCGTGATACTTTTTCTGAACGCCCAAACAAAACCGAACCAGACCGAACCGAAAGGCTGAACCCAAACTCAGCGAACGAACTCAACACCTTGACCAAACCGAACCAGACCAAACCCAACCCAATGCCCGAACATGAACCGCGATCTGTTCACCCATCCCTACTGATCAGGAAGTCAATGTCCAATTATGGTTTCTTGAGCAGAGATCACACCACTGCCTTCTTGAGGCAGCCCAGCACTCTACCCCCCCAAAAGGGAGGTGTTGACCATCCACCCAGCAATGACCCCAGCATCTCCCAGCTGGACTTAACCAGCCAGGATGGGCATAGGTCCAGTTCAGAACAAGTGGCCCTAACCACCCCAAGAACATCCTCCATATCACTGGGCAACACCCACTGTAACTGTTCCCACAAAACAGGACAGGGCGGGGCTTCCATTACCTCTGGTTTGCCTCCTGCTATAAGTGTGGTGCCAAAGTCATGGTTAATTCAATCAATTTTATCCATAAAATATTTGACAAAAATGTCACAGAAAGCACTCGAAAATTCTAGTTCCAGGCAAAGGAAAGTCGGACTGACCAATCCCCTCACCACCCATAAAAGTTCAGTTTAACATGACTTCTTTGCTGCCTGCACAACTATGGCATCGGTTCATAAACTAACTCTATGCCACAATTGGTCGGCTTCAGCATGAGTATAGTGCCACCACTGATCCAACTGCCGCCCTTCTCGCTTCATCTGCCGCAGGTCCTCCGTAAACCAGGGGGACCTGTGTTGTCGGCGGTCATGGAGTGGGTGACTAGGAGCCAACTGGGACATGGACTCAGTCATCAATTCAGTTTTATTGTCAGCACTGGCTCTCGCCATGGCCCAATTTAAACAATAAACAATGACAAACAAACAAGTAAATACAACAACAGCAAACAAACCATTGGAATATAAATATTAATAAAACTAAAATAAAATAGGATACACCATCTGTATATCATTACTAAAGTAAATTTTATAACAAATTTACAAATTAGTTGGTGAACTACACATCAAGTAGCAAACCAAATAGCATTTTAATACCAACCAGTTACAAAACATTCCCTAATATAGGGCAAATGTCTAGCTAAGGGTGCCT
>QEPC01003954.1:195514-213448 GCA_003113815.1 Sphenodon punctatus
TCAGCGGCAGCGGCAGGGGCAGGGGCAGTGGCAGCGGCAGCGGCAGCCGCCCCCTCCTCCTCCGCAGCCGACAACTCCTCCGCCGTCGGGCGTGGCCACACCCGGCAGATTCGGCCCTGAGACTGCTTCATTTTCTGGGTTTTTTTAAAGTTTTTCACACACAGTCCACACCGCAGTCCTACCCACAGGACACAACACACACCAACCCACCCAAACACACAGCACAGCCAAAACAATCACCAAAACACACTACACAAGCAGCCACCAAAACAAACACACACCCTCTCGCCTCACTCACGCACACGCACACAAATTTCCGGCGCGACGCCAATTTTACGGCTTCCCGCGACATTTCCGGCTGAACGGCCGAACGCAAACGCGCAAACCACCCGAACACCGAACGACCGAACACGAACGCACAACCCGATGGCGAACGAACCGAACGGCCGAACACGAACGTACGACCTGCCCGAAAAACCGAACACGAACACACGAACCGAACGCGGCCGAACCGAACGGCCGAACGCGAACACACGAACCGATCGCGGCTGAACCGAACGGCCGAACACGAACCGCGATCTGTTCACCCATGTCTAACGGTAACTCCCAGAGAGCATTCCAGAAACTCACTGGTTCCATAAGTCTTCTTAACCAAGAACTTTTATTATCTGTTTTTTAAAGTATGTCTAATCCAAAGAGGAAGTTTTTCTTAATCAAGACAGACAGGCAATTGAGGAGGGGAGGATGTTTACATTATAGATGCTATACACACCTTGTACTGAGAAAAGTATGGACCTTAGGGGTGTGCAATTCATTTTTCTTATTATGATAATGTCATTTTCTTTTTCATTGTTATAATAATGAAAATGAAAAATAATAATAATGAAAACGAAAACAAACAAATTTTCGGTTTTGAAAGAATGGGAAAAACTGAAAAATGCACTTCCGGCTATACCTTTTTTGCTTTTTATTCAATTCTGATTAAACTTGGAAAGATTGTTCCCCAAATGGAGGGAACTATGTGTTCTAAATTTTGAAGAGTTTGGATAAAGGAGACCAATTTTATAAGCAATTAAATGTTGTGATTTTAAGAAAAGCTGCATACACATTCCTAGCTATACCTTCTTTATCTTCAATCCAATTTATATAAAACCTGTGAATATTATGTCTCTCCTCACGCTTATCAATCCTGCCAAATTTCAGAAATATTGAATGGAGGGTGCTGATCTTATAAACCATTATATTTAAAATGCATTTCTGGCTGTATCACTTTAATTTTCCATCCATCCTGTTTACAAGATATTTGTCAGGAATATATTGCACACCTTCTCTGTCATCTCTGACAAACTACAGGACAATTTGTTAATGGCCCAAGTTTCATAAACAACTGATGCTGTCCCCTTGAAGACCATTATTCAGAGAAATAGCAGCACAGTCAAAGGCAGGCACCTGGCATGACAGAGGGAGGGAGGTTGTAGGAGGCAGAATGGGGAGCAACCCACCAGACTGACAGACACATTCACTGACCAATTACTACATGCTTTCAGCTTTACAGGACCAATCGATGGTGGCTTCGAGGCAGGCAAAGGGGGTGGCCCCGAGGTGGCATAGAAGGGACATAACAGTGACTTTGGGGATAAAATCCTGGAAATCACAAGACTTGGTTTACACATCCAGGCTGGCCAGTTTTCATCACAATTGCATTCTGCAGCACTGTGACAGAGGACATAAGAGAATCTCTGTTAGCTCTTTCCTAAACAGATGCTTCTCACTTCCCAGTAACAAGTGGGGAAGAGATGTTGGGATGGCCACAGCACAGAATGAGGATATTTGGTTGACATTTCTGCTGGCCAATTGGCATCACAAACCGATCTTATACCATAGTGACACATAAGAGAATTCCTGGCATAGGTTCCTTCTCTGCATATGCTGTGCAGTGCCAGGCATATAAAATTGGGACCCTTTATCACATCTGTATAAGACATTAACTTGAATATACATTTCTAGCTGTAACATTTTTATCTTCCATCCTGTTTACAAGACATTTGGCAGGAATGTATCCCACACCTTCCCTGTAATCTCAGCCAAACTACAGGACAATTTGATAAAGGGACCCAATTTTATAAGCAAATGAAGTTGTCCCCTTGAAGACCATTATTCAGATAAATAGCAGGACATGCAGTGCCAATCAGAGGCAGGCACCTGGCATGGAAGAGGGAGGAAGGATGTAGGAGGGAGGATGTGGAGCAACCCAAAAGACTGACAGACACATTAACTGGCCAATTACTACATACTTCTAGCTTTACAGGAGCAATCATTAGTGGCTTCGAGGCGGCCATAAGGGGCGGCCCTGAGGCAGGCACAGAAGGGACATAACTGGGACTTTGAAGATAGCATTGCAGCAATCAGGAGACATAGTTTACACATCCAAGCTGGCCAATTATCATCACAGTCACATCCTGCAGCACTGTGACAGAGGACATAAGAGAATCTCTATTGGCTCTTTCCTAAACAGATGCTTCCAACTTTCCAGTTGGGGAGACATGTTGGGATGCTCACAGAACAGAATGAGGATATTTGGTTGACATTTCTGCCTGCCAATTTGCATCACAAACAGATCTTTTACCACAGTGAAACCTAAGAAAATCCCTGGCATAGGTTCATTCTCTGCATATGCTGTGCAGGCATATAAAACTGGGAACTTTTATCACATCTTTACAACATTTGGCAGAGATTAGGGCTGAAACTCATGTTGCTGGTCTCGCCGGTTCTCAGCGAGAAGGGGGGTGCCCCTCGTTTCACCTCGAGACGAAATTAGAAACACCACCTTCTCGCCAAGAACCGGCAAGACTTTGAGGGTTGGGGGGCACGGGGCACCAGAGGTGAGAAGGGGGTGGGGAAAGGCAAGCCTCCTGAGCATCTTTTCAAAGATGGCAGCAGCAGGGTCAAGCAGTTGTTCTGCACATGCTCAACCCTGTAGTCACCCTTTTCAAAGATGATGGCTGCAGGGCGGAGCATGTGCAGAACAACTGTTTGACCCTGTTGGCACCATCTTTGAAAAGGGCACCCAGCATTGGAGCATTGCTCTGCGCATGCTCCATCACTTCTTTTTTCTTCTGTTTAAACTGCAGCACTGGGAAGCCCAGCAGTGCAGTGAGGAGCATCGAGACCCAAAACACACACCCGCGCCCCCAGGAGGAGACACGCCCCCCCACAGACTCCAGAGGGAGGTACATACATTTTAAATCCTTTCTTGCCTCCTGTTGCCCCACAGGTGTTCAGGGGGCTTTCCTTTCCCCCTGCTCACCTCCAGGCCCTCCGCCCATTCCCCCAGCGATAATTCACAAGATTCGCAATAGGGGGGTGAGATCACCCGCGCGCTCTCCCCCTTGTCACAAATCTCATGATTTATTATGAGATTTTTAAAGGGGTCTCATTTCATCCCTATCAGAGATTATCCTGTAGGTGTGTCATACAGCCCTGCCAAATTTTATGTACACTATTTGGACTACAAAGATGTTACAGTCAGATATACATTTATAAGTTAATTGGTTATACCACCAGGGCCCTTAATCCAATCCTTCTGAAAGTTGGCATAGATAGTAAACTTTGTGAAGGGTATAAATCTGTCAAGTTTCATCCACATTAGATGGTAGACAAAGAAATTACAGCCAGGAATGTATATGCAGATTTTTGCAAAATAACATAATTACGCTGCTTGTACAATTGGATTCCTTTAACCACTCTTTCTGAAATTTGGTCCACATAATGCCTTCCATTGGAGGTACAATCCCTTCAAGTTCCATCCAAATACAGCTGAAATACAGGTTACAGCTGAAAATGTGTTTTCCATTGAAACCAATGGAAATCAAAATCAACATTTTGATATTTAAGAAAACAAAATATTTAAATAGTGAAAATGAAAAATGAAAATGACTGATGACATGGGTCCCTGGTGCACACCTCTAATGAACATATATAATTTTAACTTACTTTTCTTCCAAATTACACTAATTGTTAAAAGAGTTAATAGTTAACAGTTTAATTTATTGAATTGGTCTTCAGACCGTATCAATTTTAATTGATCAAACAAGAGGTTTAAGTTTAATCTAACTGAGTAATATATTTTCCAGGACTCTAGGATCCCTGGGGCAAAGGTTCAGGAGGTCCTTGGTCCTGTGTCTCTAAGGGTGTTTTTAAATGAGACGTGTTGGGGTGGGTCCATGATCGATGCATGGGGTGGATGTATGGATACTGTGCATGGGGAGGGCTTCAAACATGTGGCCACATGCACAACCACCCCATCCATGCACTGCTCACCCCATCCCTGCATGGGGCACTCCAGATTTTCCCAGAGTGCCCCGTGCATGAACTGGGTGGCCAGTGCATGGGTCAAAGGAGCGCGCACCCCCATATTCAAACAAGAGTTCACCCACGTGGTCAGTGCGTATCCATGCATGGGGTTGTCTCATTTTAAAAAACCCTAAGCGTGGTAACTTTGGGGAGCTGGTGGAACATCATTCCAAATCCCATCTACAAGACCTGATTTGACTTGATAAACAACTTTCTTTCCTGTGAACTCTACCTTTTACAGGGGCATGAGTCTCACCTAGGTCCTGGATTTGAATCCCAGGTTTGAACTCACACATAACTCTTTTAAACACCAATGTCCACGGGACCCCGGAAGCTGTATAATCAGCCCCGGATGATCCCCAGATCACTGTTACGTGTGAGTTCACCTGCTCTCAGTTCCAGCCATGCTTTAAACTCCGGTCTAGCATTTAGTTCTGATCTATTTGTCAGATCAGAGTTTAAAGTGGGTCTGGAATGGAGAACACCTTGTGCACACATAACAGCGATCTGGGGAATATCCGGGACTTATTATACAGCTTCTGGGGGCCCGCGCCCATCAGCATTTAGAAGAGTTACATGTGCATTCACCCCCAGACAAGCCCTCCTTCCCATACTCTGCTCCTGTTCATGGGGTAGGGAAAGGAGTTATACCAATGTTATGATTAATTCTGAAACACTTTGGGTGAATTTATTACCTGGGACACTGAAAATCCCTGGGTACGCCTTCTAAGAACTAGCCCTCCTGTTTGGGCAAAGTAGTTTTGTGAGCAGACTGCCCATCCCACCCCCCATATACCAGGACAATGTTTGCCTGCTCCTGGAGCCCTATTTTGTCTCCCCTCAGGCACAAAGCCTACTCATCCTCCCTCAATGGGAGGGAAGACTAAGGCCATATTCAAACAAACCTTTTCTCCTGGCTCTTTAATTACCTGCATAGGCGAGCTGTTGTGCTTCATCAACATAAATTTAGCAGGCTGCTGAATTTTCTTCCTCCACATTGAATCCTACTGTGCATTGTCAACTATGAGCTGCTAATGATCACATGACTCTCAGCGAGGTGCTTTCATTGTAAGCAAGGCAGTGTTTGGTGTATTTCCTCCCTGCCTTTCTAACCATTGAAACCCCTTTCAAGGAACGAAAGCTACAATGGGAGCTGAGAGAGGTGCTTTCCATTTCTCCTTGTGCCCCAGGACATTATCAACAATGCATAGGAGGGGGTTAAGATCCTTCACACATTATGAGCAATATGCATGAGCAACTTAGCTCCATTGTTAACCCTCTGTTTTCAGATGCAGGTGATTAACAGCCTGCTTGTGCAGGATCTTGGGAGCTAATTACTTTACTCCAAAAATGTGAGGGAAGCAGTTTAACTCGGGATGTGGGGGTGAGGGGAAAGGCTTGTTTGAATGCAGCCTTCCACTTACCTGGAGCTTGTGTCACAGTGGCTTACGCTATGCTTGGCTTTGCTGGAGATTAATCACAGACTGTATTGATGCCAACTATAATCATTCTTGGCTCACCTTGGCTAATGTTGTCTCCTCAGACCAATAAATCTTGACAGTGACTAGAACTAGACATTCAGATCTGTACTGTACACTCATTTACTTGTCACTTTGCACTGAGATAAAAGGACAAGGAGGTGGCTCCTCCCTACAGTTAGCTGTGGAGTTATGGCCATGCTGACAGAAGACACTGACAGTATTGATTTCTTCACTCTCTTCTCCTTCAGCTGCTGCAAAGTTGTTATTTAGGGGCCTGCTCCTCGAGAGACAACTTCTTATAACAGAAGGGCCTCTCCATCTGGTCCTGACACATACTTCTCCTTCCAAGGTTACTACCAATGAAGGGGTTCACACTATCACTGTGGAAGGGTAATCATCTTTCCTCCCTCTGAGTTCTGTTTGTTTATTTCTAAGAGGGGTGAAGGTAGGGGTGGGACTTGGTTGAAAATACCAGTTACCGGTTTTACCAGATATTGGTTCTCGGATTACTGGATTATTGGATTAAAACTGGTATACCGGTACCGGTTTTTTCCCAATTGAAATCAATGGGGAAGTTTTCTCATTGAAATCAATGGGAGAAAAAAGTTTTTAAAAAAACCTCAAATTACCTGTAATAAAGGCAACATGTAAAGAACAGATTCACTTGTTTCCTTAACTACTGATAACCACCAGACTACACTTTGTGCCCGGGGCCAGAGCCTGATCTACCTGGTGGTGCCGGGGTGCCTGCCCCGGGTCTGGCGGCAGTGGCTGCTGGGGGTCTAGCAATGGTACAGAGTGCTTCAGGCCTCTACTAGGCCTTCCAGGTCACAAGACCTGGAAGGCCTAGTAGAGACCTGAAGCACTCCGGAGTGCCGCCAGAACCACTGCCACTGCTACTGCCACCATCAGACCTAGTGCCAGAGCCCTGGCACCACCAGGTAGGGCGATTCCTGGGGTGGGGGTTTAAAAAATAAAATTTATGAGGCTGGGCAGGGGGGGAAGATGCGCCCCAGCACCTCTTCCATCCATGTAGCCTGAAGGGGGAGGGAAAACTGGGTTCCCCCGTCCCCCCAAATGGGTTCAGCCCCCCCAAACAGGTTTGGGCTGAACAGCCAGTACCTGAATGGTTTTTTTGGGGGGGGGCAAACCCCGAACGGGCCAACCACCAAACTGTTCATACATCCCTACCAAATGGTCATGTCTGTGGGTCATGTTAAAGCAGACATAGTAGGGCAGATCTTTAGTTTGTGTAAAGTAGCAGAGCTCCTTTGATTCCTTTGAGCTACTTTAATTTTCACCAGCTAAGGTTTTGGCCCAGTAAGATTGCTGAGGAGGGAGCTGGGGTGGGTAGGTTCATTTATACTAAGACCATTCAACCATTAGTAATAGATACAGCTGTGATCTCATAACCAAACTGTTTCCTTGCAATAGTTTTTATGCACTCAATGGCCAAAATAAGAATAATTTCCCTTACTGCTTTAAATTGAAACTATCCAGAAATTTGTGGACATCTGGTGTGTCCTCATCCTCTTTTTTTAAGGTTATTATATATGACCTATGTTCAAGGCAGTAACTATAACATATGAAAAACATCTGTCCGTTCTTTGCTGCATCTTGGATACCTTATCTTGCTGGAGCTTTAGATTACTGTTAAACAAATACAGTTCTTTCACAAAAAATACAAACATCTGTCCCAATCTTCTCTTTCCCCCTTTTTTGTCACAATATAGTGACCTTTTCTGGGGTGAAGTTTCAGACTGGCATTAACTTAATGCAGTTTCAACCACAACATGTAATGAACATCTGTCCTTCTGTTTTTCTAGCTTTGACAGACCAGTCTGACCCCAATAGGATTCTCGCTGTTGTGTGGAAAACAAGTTACAGGGAAAAAACGACCATCTGTCTCCATTGCGGTGTGCCTGCACAGTGAATTTAGTTTAGTTACATAGTTGTCAGTGGGCGCCAGAAGTAAAAAATATGCAGCAAGACATAATCTGCATCCCAAAGAATTTAAAATGCATACACATCTGAGAGACCACCTCCTTCCTTATGTTCCAAATCAATCCTTCAGGTCAGTTGAGAACAGCCTCCTGCTAATTCCATCATGTGACCAAGTTTGTACAGCTGAAGTCTGCAGTGTGGCATACTCTGTGGTTGCCCCACACAGCCCTGCAACGTCCACCTTCTAGAACTTTACCGAAACCCCAGGCACTTTTTACATGAGACGCTCCCCCAAATGAACACCCATCGTCCATGAGGGGGAGCATCCTGTGTAAACGTGGGGGTGCGCACTCCCATAACACATGCATCCCCACCCACCCCCCATGCATGGAGCAACTGGTGACAGTGCAAGTTGCTCTATGCATGGGAGATCAGTGTGCGCCTATGTGCACCCGACCCCCACACCACCCCTGCAGTGACATGCCCATGGACACACACACACACACACACACACATACACACACACACCCAGCCATGGCTCACTTAATAAGGGCCCTAGACTGAGCACCATTTGGAGACAGTGTAAGATCTTTGGTTAGGCATTTGGTGGGTGGAGATAGGCTTTGAGGTAGGGGCTTTAGGAGCTTTTTATACTTTATATTTTATTTTATTCTATATTTCTGTATTTTATTTTATATTGTGTGTTCCATGTGTTGCAACCTGCCCTGAGCCCTTTGGATGGGGGCAGGCTATAAATCCAAATTAATAATAAAATAAATGTATCACCAGGTTGCAAAAGTAGAGAGGGGGCAAAGAGGTTACACTCTACCTCTGGGCTACAAAGGTCTCATCCTCCTTAATTTGGAGATAAAGTAGTTCATGAAATATCTTCTATTGGACCAACATCTGTTTGCAAGAGTATGCAAGTTTTCAGACTGCACAGGACTCTTCCTTGAGCATGTAAGATATATCTTCACCTATAAAGCTCTTCACAACCTTGCTCCCCCCTACCTCTGCACTTATCGCCCTCCATACTCCAGCCCGTGCACTTCGCTCCTCCTCTGTCCCTTCTCTCTCCCTTCCACGCCTTCCCTGCTCCCCTAAGCGCCTTCGTCCCTTCTCACTTGCTGCCCCCCATGCCTGGAACTCCCTCCCTGTCCACATCCGCCTTGCCCCCTCCCTTCATACCTTCAAATCTCTCCTTAAAACTCACCTCTTTCGCTCTGCTCTGTCTGACTCTTTATCCTGCTGAGCCACTATTCCTATACCTACGATCGGTTTACCCTTATCCTTGCAACATGGACCTGCCTGCTGTCATTCTCATTGTAACCAAGCCAAGTACGTGCACTTGAGACCTCGCATCTTCATGAATGTTAGACCCCTTGTCTCTCCCTCTGTTCCCCTTCCTAAGTCTCTCCCCCAGCTCCTGTCTCTCAGATTGTAAGCCCTAGGGGCAGGGACCCTGTCTATTTTATTACTTTGTAAAGTGCCAGGTACACTGCTGGCGCTATATAAATGTTTGTTAATAATAATAATGTAAGAAATCCAATAAAAATATCATCTAAACTGCTTTTTCTCAATCCCTTTCATTTGGGCCCCCCATGACAAGCATCCTCTCGCTCTAGACCCCTGAATTTGGTCTCCACAACCCTTAGAGTAGTGGCAAGGAGAGGACTATTCCCTGCATTGCTTTGCTGGCTCTTGAATTTCCTAGAAACTGGATGAGATGCCATTATTTTAGTGGGGCTGAGAATAGGGGGCAGGGCAGGGCTTTGGAGGAGGTAGGGTCAAGGTAGAGGAGTTGTCCCCTCACTTTGGGTTATAGTTACTCTATTGTGTACCACTGATGACCAGAATTCTAGATGAGTAACCTTTGTGACCTCAGTGAGTAATGATGGCATTATAGTTTGTTCATAAGAACTTCTCAGTACCTTACTGAGGTACTGGATAAAAACAGACATGATGGTGGCCTGCTGTGGCCTGCTTTGGCCTGCTGTGGCCCAGGAGCCACCGGCACGTCTGTTTGGTACTGTCAGATGTTAACCCGGGACTGGGTAGGCAGCTAACCTGGACTGCATCCTTGGAAAATCTCCAAGTCACAGCCTGGACTAAGGGTCACCCATGTGGGCCAACACAGGCCACAGCAGGCCAGCACATCTTTTCTGGCCTGCCTTAACTTGCTGTGTATCGGGGGGCCACCATGGCCAGCTACCATGGCCAGCCACCATGGCTGCCCGTCATTGGCTGACATGGCTGTCTGTCATGGCGGGGGCGGGGCACTAGGAGAAGAGTTGGAGCAGGGTGGCCACCTGCATGTTTGTTGATCTCCCAGTCCTACCCAGGCTGTGGGGGCTGTGGGATGGATCTTGTTCTGGGCTGTGTCAGCTGTAGTTTCCTGCCCTGGGCCGGAGACCTGCTGCACTTGACTCACGTCTAATTTTTCTGACGGAGGGCAAGACCCCATGTTTGCTTATTTATTTGAATTTATATCCCGTTCTTTCTCACAGACTCAAGGAAACTCACAATATTTTTTAAAATAATTTAAAAACCAATTAAAAATAAGCCATATAAAATACCAATTAAAATCAGTCTCAACCTCTCTCTCAAACCCTATCCCCACATGCTAAAAGCCTGGTCAAATAAGTAGGTTTTCCATTGCCTTCTGAAGATGCTCATGCTTTGGCAAACCTCCAAGGCAAGAGAGTTCCGACGCTGTGGCCGGCCCCAATATGTGTGGATATGTTATCTGGACCTGGTACGATGATGGAACTTTCAAGAGAGTGCCCATGACTGACTTAACGGAGTGTAATAAAACATAGGGGTGAAAGATGGTCTTTTAGATATGTTGAGCCCAAGCCATTGAGGGCTTCTTGGTCAAAACTAGCACCTTGATTTGAGCCCAGAACATTCTTGGCAGCCAATGCAGACTTTGGAGCACTGCTGTAATGTGCTTCCAGAGACGCCCCATCAGAATTTTAGACAAATAAATTGTATAGTTTAAAAATAAACATTCTGATGACCAAGTAGAGGTCACAAAGCAGTCCAAAAAACAAATAAAAACTAATGTACAAACAAACTTCTTCTTAATTCCATACACTTGAAGACTGAGTCCTCATCCCAATCCACTACACTCTACCTGTTTGGTGCATGGATAGCACAGAGATATCTTTATCCTTCAAGAGTCCACAAACCCAGGCATCGGAGGTAATTAAATCAGATCATCAGGTATAGGAGCAAAACATCCTTTGCAGCAGGTCCCAGGCTATGTAAGAGCCGAATCCACACCCAAAGAGCTCAGGCCATTCTTTCTTGTGTTCAAACCTAAGCTAACGGAACTTTTGGAATTTCAGAACTTTCTGCTTCCTAATGATTTTTCTGGTGTCTAGTTGCTAATGTGATTAGAAGAACTGAGGCTAAGGTGATGGAAACTTCACAAATACCTTAGATGGGTAGTTGTCGCCTACTTATGGTCATGAAGGATTGGTCCACAAGTCCTTACTCACATGAATAGTTCTATTGACTACAACTGATTTGAGTTGAGGTCTCACAGCTCCTCACAGGAGCATTTTGTGGGTCTGGATCTATGAGACTCAAGAAAGGAAGAAATCCTAATGTTTACTCCAGGGTTCATTAATCTTCAGTAGTCTTGGCAAACATGCAAGTCCCAGAGCAGCTGCTTTTTCAAGAAACTGGATTTCTTTCTGTGCATTTATGAATGCAGGGTGAAGAGAAGGTAAATAATGTCTTGGTTTAGAAAGTGGAACAAAAATCATAGTAATAAACTAGAGGATCTGTAGACTACTTACTAAGCCTGAAATGGCAAATTACAGCAAATGCTGTATCCATGGGAAACAGGTCATTCACTTTTATTTGCGCAATGTGGAAACTTACTGGTTTTGCTGCTGTTTTCACCCCTTGTCATTATTTTTAATGAATTGAACAGAGCTGCTATGGGACTGATCCCAAGCCCCAAGTACACCCTATGCACACCCCTGAGGTCTGTGGGGAAGCAAAAGTGCCAGCTAAGTGCCGAAAATTGCCATAAAAGTACTGAAAACTGATGAAATTGATGTGAAATGATGGAAACTCACAGGCACTGGCAGAAGCATGAAATCACTGGAGACTGGTATAGTACAGAGGAACACTCTTAAATGCTCCCAAAAGGTCAGTATTTCCCTGAAGAATGGGAACACGTGCTCTTGTCTCAGCCCTACTACTTAGTCAAAGTTTTGACAATATATATGACTTGGGCAATATTATCATGTTATGAGCAGGCCTCAAACAAGCAATCACAGTGAATGCTGTTTCAATCAGAAACAGCTGATTCACCTTCATTCAAAATGCAATATGTTTTTTAATTTGGTTTTAATTTATGAAAACTGACTTCCAGAGAGCTAGGACAATATAGTAATTTTGATTTTTATTTGTCCTGTGGATATGATGGAAAATAGCAACACCAACAATCCTCTGTTGTTGTTTTTTACAGTGAGAATTCAGAAATTACCCAACTCATTTCAGATCTTGTAGTGAGATTTTTGCCTTGATTTCAGATCAAACCTCCCAGTTCCTTCATTATGATTTTTCTTTGTGTTCTCCCTTTTTCATTCTTTGTTCACTGTCACGATAGACATTTTATAGTTCAGTCCACTAAGCCTATACAGTTAAAACCTTCTCTGGATCCTCCCTTTTTCCAGACATGTTTTCTCCCTACCCCCATAACTTTCAAACACAGTATATTCTTATGACAGGTGAAATTCCCCTCATTCAAACACCACTCTACTTGAAGAAAAAGCATGTCCCCTGGAGTGTCTGGATCAGGGACTTTCTCCTGTATTTTTTATTATGATGATGCTTAAGGAATTTCTGAGTGCTGCTATTTACACAGAGAGAAAAGTACCGTTTAAATGCTACAAATTCTGGTAAATAGTAGGGATAGGCAAACAGATCGCAGTTTGGGTTCAGTCATTCAGTATGGTCTGGTTCGGTTCGGCCATTCAGTCCGGTTGCCGCATTCGGGTTCGGCCATTCGGTTCGGTCGTATTTGGTTTGGGCGTTCGGAAAAAGTATCACAAGAGTCCGTGATCGCACTGGAAACCAGAAATTTGAGTGCGTGCAGAGCTTGTGTGGATAAGAGCATGTTTGCTGTGGCTGGCTGGGTGTTTGGTTGTGATTCGTGTGTTTTGGTTGTGTGGTGTGTGTTGGTTTTGGTTTGGCTGGTTGGTGAGTGTTGGTGGGTGCTGTGTGTGTTGGCTGGGTGTTTTTTTGGTTTTTTTAAAATTAAAATGGAGAAGAAGGTGACCAGGGGGAAGGCCAAAGTGGCAGAGCTGGTGGTGGAGGAAGAGGTTTCTCTGGCTGCTGCTGGACCTTCGGTGGTGGAGGAGGAGCCAGAGCCGGCGGGCACAGGAGGTGCTGCTGCCACTGCTGCCAGGTTTGTAAACTTTTTTTTTACTTTGAGGACAAGAAACTTAAGGCTCTATCCATTAGAACAAGCTCACTGGTGTGCGGGTGGGTGCGTGGGTGGTGAGCTTGAGTCAGGCACAAACAGTGGGCATCAGCGGGTAGCAGAGGATATCTGCCACAGAGACAGTGAGGGGGGTTCTTCCAGCAGTCAGGCATGATCACGAATAGCACCCCCACCCAAACATGCGCCTGCCAGCCATCCCTGGCAAGGGTTTCCACTCTCCAGTTGCCATCCCTATGCACCCCCAAATAAGGGCAGGATTTGCACGTGCCAGCCAGGGTCTCTACATTGCCATCCCCTAGCACCCCAAGGAGGGCAGGATTTGCATGTGCCAGCCAGCCAGTGTCTCTCCATTTGTCATCCCTCCCTAGCAGCACCCCAAGGAGGGCAGGATTTGCACGTGCCAGCCAGCCAGGGTCTCTCCATTTGCCATCCCTCCCTAGCAGCACACCAAGGAGGGCAGGATTTGCACATGCCAGCCAGGTTCACCATCTCCTGTTGCCATCCCTAGCACTCCAAGGAGGGAGGACTAGAGGCATCATCATAAATGCATGATATTACTTAGGTGTTGTTTATGTGTTCCTGTTTCAGAGAGGAATCGGATGCCAGTGCTCATGCCCCAACATGCAGGACACCTAGGCGGAGGTCGGACAAACCAGTGCCACCCCCAGACAGTCGGCAGACAAAACGCTCCGATGTCTGGAGGTTTTATGACAAGGGTGACGGAATGGCCATCTGCAAGGTAAGGCACGGGGGTTGTAACAACAGGGAATGGATTGCCCTATGACCTGTTAGGAATGGCAGTCCCCTGCAGAGAGAGATTGGCCACCCACCTACTTGTGGGCAGGGCTTGACACAGACCATTGGTCTGATGCAATATGGCACTTCTTATGTTCCTATCTTTTTATGCTCTTTAGATCTGCAGCAAAAGATTAAGGAGGCAGAGAGAAGGGACCACATCAGGGCTAATCTTCCATATTGAAAAGCTCCATGACCGGACAGTGAGGTGGCAGGAGGACTCTGGCGTGGCCATGGAGCCCGAGCAACAGCGCCAGAAGAAGGAGGGGAAGGCAACCCAGAAGCGACAGCCTATAAGCCCTTCCCCCTCCTCCAGCCCTGATGTGGAGTCCCCCGGACCCCAGGAGTCTACTGCGACCAAGGCCTTTCGGGTCGTATTTGAGAGGCCTGGCCGCCAAATGATGAAGGGCGTCCGCTGCCTGGACAACTGCCTGATGGAACAATTCCAGGTGCTCAAGATGGAGAGAGAGAAGGTGGAGGCGTATGGCCAGTACGTCTCTGCCGAGATGGAAAGCCTGGAACTGTACCACCAGGCGGTCTTCAGGTGGCATCGGGACGTGGTAGGGGTCATGGAGTTTTCCATCTCCCACAGCTACGAGATGGAAGAGGACTGGGCAGCTGCCCTTCAGTCCTGTGCTGCACCCCAGCGCCTTCTGCCTTTCCCCCAAGTTCCGGGGTACAGGCCCAGAGACTCAGACTAATAGTTTTTCCTTTATATGTTTCCTTTACATTTTTGGTTTTGGTTTCATAATGTTGTTGTTGTTGTTTAAATAGTTTTAATAAAAGTCGTTATGTTTGTTGTTATGAGCTCCATTTGACCTATCCAATCTTTTATCCCTATGTGCTGAAGTTCTGGATGGCAGGTGGCAGAATCTCATACAACTTGTTGATCCCTACCAGCAGCATCTGGCTGGCTCCACATGTAGCGTAGTTAAAGTATTAACCCAAAGATCTGCCAGGCAGCAGCAGGGTCTCAACTTGCAGACAGCCCCCCAGGAGGGGCAGTGCTTCTAACTGTGTGAGTGTGCCACTGCCACAGCGAAAGAAAGAAAGACAGGCTCCAGTCCTGACCTTGGCAGCGGGCAGCAGGCAAAGGGAGCTGATGGTCGTAGGGGCTTATATTTCCAGCAGCTTCAGCGGGCATCTGCGAAAGGGTGAGGATGGGTAGGCTGTTGGGGGGGGCAAGCTGACTGGCATGCGGGCACTGGACTTCTTGATGCAGTGGAATGAAATGCAGCCCCCAGTGACTGGAATGATGGTCCCAGAATCTTGATGGTTCCTGGGATGGGCAGGCATAACTGATTCAGACACAATGGAATGACAGTCTATGTGAGTTTAATTTAATGATAATTATGTCCCTAGAATTAGTGCATGGTTGGGCACACTTCATTCAATTGTGTGATAAGTGGTAGCAGCAGGTACAGGAATGCACACAGGCAGGCAGGCACATATACTACGTTGTGTTATATTCCATCTCATTCTGGTAGGTTTGCTGCTGGATGTGGACATCGGGCACATGAGTACAGATGGGAGTTCTTCCTGGTTCTGGCAGGTGGCAGCTTGAGCTGGCCTTCCCTCCACCCCATCTCTCTCATTCTAGTGGGGAGCCCCCCCCCCTCTCTCTCTCTCTCTCTCTCACTCTGGCCATATAGTGCAGGTGACAGCATGGGTGGGATCGTGTCTGTCTCTCCTTCTAGCAGTGGGGAGACTTTCTCTCTCTCTCTCTCTCTTGGCAGCAACATGGGTGGGCATAAAAGAACCTTGGCATGAGAGGCAGGAAGGCGGGCTGAAGCAGGCTTTGAGCTTGGTAGCAATCTGCGGTACAGAACCCTTGGCACAGACAGAAGCAGACAGTGGATTGCCAGGGTACAGAACTGTTGTTTTCCATGGTACAGAAAAGCATCATGGCACAGACTGCACATAGGTCTGTCCTGGGGGCCATTGGCACTGGAAGCAGCAGACACTGGTGGCCATGGTACAGAACCCTTGGCACAGACAGCATATAGGCCAAGGCCTGGGGGCCATATCCGTGAGTGGAATGATGGCAACTGGGAGGTCTAGAGACTGAGGTGATACAGTAAAGCAAGTAAAACTCCCCACCCTCACCTACCTAAATACCCACATACAAAATAACTGTGACAAAGACACAAACATATGGGTATAATGTCATGTGACCAATTCCCCTCACCCCCAATTGTCACCCAATGGCATGACTTTGCTAATCTGCATGCCTTGCATGACATACTTTATTGATGACCCCATGCACGGGAGCCATCAGCACCTTAAAGTCCATAAGCATTGATGGGATAGGGATAAGGGGGCTGGGCAGGGGCAGGTGCCTGCTGGCTGGAGAGGGTTAGGGTATTGGCCACAGCCCACCTTGCTGGTATCTTGGCCCCAGAACCCTGATGGCGGGTCCTGGGGCTGGAGTGACTGTTTCTTAGTGCGGTGGAACGAAGGCTCTCTGTGCGAGGAATGATGGCCCCGGACCCATGATGTTGGGTCTTGGGGCTAAAGTGACAGCTTCTAGATACTTATTGGCCATGGCCCTCCCTGCCAGTAAAGTAGGCCCCAGGACCCTGATGGTGGGTACTGGGGCTGGAGTGGCTGTTTCTTGGTGCGGTTGAATGAAGGCTCTCTGTGCGAGGAATGATGGGCCCCAGAATCCACGGCACAGATAGCATGGGCGGCATTGGCAGCAGCACAGCAGACATTGGATTGTCCTGATGCAGAACCCATGGCACAGAAAGCAGAGACAGAATTGGCGACTGGTGTAGACATTAGATTGCCCGGACACAGGACCCACGGCATGGACAGCAGAGGCAGCAATGGAAGTAGCACCAGCAGACACTGGGTTATCCGGGCACAGTACTCTTGGCACAGACAGCATATAAGTCTGGGGGTCATTGGCAGCAGCAGACAGTGGGTTGCCGGGGTACATAACCCTTGCCACAGACAGCATGTAGGCCTGGGGGCCATTGGCACTAGCAGCAGCAGATATTGGTTGCCGGGGCCGGCAGTCAAGTGGCGTGGCATGAGTTACAGTCAGGCAGACTGAGGCAGGGTTCGAGATTTGCAACCTGGGCAGGCGGACAGGCAGGCAATCTGGCATGAGAGGCAGTAGGGCAGGTGGGCTTGGGCAGGCTTTAGCTAGGTAACCTGGGTTGGCAGAAAGGCACCTTGGCATGGGAGGCAGGATAGCGGACTGAGGCATGCTTTGAGCTTTACGGCAAGCTGGGTGGGCAAACAGGCAGCGTGGCATGGGAGGCAGTAGGGCAGGCAGGCTGGGACATTGGCAGCAGGACATTCAGATAGGCTAGAAAAGACTGTGTAGCATGAGAGAGCGAGAGCCAGTCAGCATCACATAGGCAGGCCGAGATCGTGAAGCCATTGGCCCACTGGCAGGCTTACAGTTTGTTTCCCAATGCCACCCTGCATCATGAAGTCAGTCAGATAAGGCAGCCGAGGCCGTCTAGTATGAGAGAGAGAGAGAGAGAGAGAGAGAGAGAGAGAGAGGCAGAGCGGGTGTCAGGCATTGGGAGGGAGGAACAGCACTTCAGCAGCACAGGAGAAGTAACCCTAGCCCAGATTGAGGAGGAGGAGTAGCCCCATCCCAACTGCCCCTGGCATGGGATGGCGTGTGCCACTGAATCATCATCCAATACCACCACTATGCTGATGACACTCAACTCTATCTCCCTACTCCCTCTCTCTCTCCCTCTGTTCAAGCTCGTCTCATCAACTGTCTCTCTGACATCTCTACCTGGATGTCTCAACGTCAACTCAAACTCAACATGGCTAAAACTGAACTCCTTATCTTCCCCCCTCATCCTTCCTCTCCTTCCTCACTGTCAATAACTATTGATGGAGTCACCATCCTGCCTGTCCCCCAAGCCC
>QEPC01003954.1:217688-236817 GCA_003113815.1 Sphenodon punctatus
GGTGGGGGGGGGGTTAAGAAGGGAGTCGAAAGTAGAGAATAGGCAGCGAGGGTCGCAAGAGAACGATTCAATCCTGGAGGCATAATAGCATTGTCTAGCCAGGAAGATAGCTGAGGAGAGGGAGAATTTGTAGTGGAGGAAACCAGGGAGGGAGTGGGAATTGCACCAGAGGCGTTTGGCAGCCTGGGTGCAGGAGCGGAGGTAGCGGACGTTAGGGGTTAGCCAGGGGCGGGTGTTTCAGGGACGGACGGGATGGGACGGGAAGAGAGGGGGGCAAGAGAGTAAAGGGTCAAGGAGAGAGAGGTGTTGAGAGTGTAGAGGGCAGAGTCAGGGGAGGAGGAGGAGAAAACGGAGGGGAGGAGGGGGGATAGAGAAGAGGCATACTCCATGGGGATAAAGGCCTGGATATTGCGAAAGGGGCACGGGGAGGCAACCACTGGGTTGTGTGTTTGTGTGTCATACTCTAGCTTTCCCTTCTGGACATAGTTCTTGCCCTCTTTGGTCCTGCTCCCGCCCTTCCCCTGTTCTCCTCTCGGGCCATAGCTCTGGTCCCCCGTAGCTTTGTTCCTGTTGGGGCTTTGGTTACCAGAGTCCTGATTCCTAGCCCTGAGCTCCCCTGCACCGCCATAGTCTCATTTCCTAGTCTTGAGTTTCCCCGCAGTAGCATATTTGTGCTCCCTGGCTTTGAGGTCCTTTGCATCGCCATAGTCTCACTCCCTGGTTTGTGTTTCCTCCCCCCTTTTTTGTCCTGTCCTGGCTTACCCCCCTCGTCCTAGTATAGGGTCCCCCCCTTTTTCCCTGGTCCTTTCTTGTCCTGGTCTTGTGCCCCCCCCCTCACCCTGTCCTGTCCTGTTGTGTCTCCCTTGTCTAGGGTTCTCCTTATCTCTCTGGTCTGGCTCCCCCTCATGGTTGCCCATTCTTCCTGAGCCTGGCCTTTTTCAATTTTCAATTCACCTTTTATTTGTATCCTTCGGCGACTCAAGGCAGCTAACAACAAAGGTAGAACATACAAAATAATAACAACTATAGTTCAATACAAAAACATAACCCCATAATGCAATAACCCCTCAATTTATCACTGTATATCAGTCATAATCTTTCATCACCATCCTATTGCTGTATCCCTGCTGCCACCAGGGAAAAACCAAACCAATTTCAGCCCAGACTCCTGCTCTCACCAGGAGAAGGGGTCCATCCTTACTACAATTTACAATAATATACAACAACATTCCTTACTCAATATATAACAATAACTCACATATCTATTCAATACAAAATAACCCAATCCCACCACAATAATAATCCCTCCCCCATCCTTTCCCCTGCTGCCACCAGAGGATGGTACTAGGGGAAACCCCCCCCTTATAACTACCCCCTAATAATATCTTATTATACTATACCCCACTCCTCCCCAAAACAGACAAAACTCACTGGAAATACTGCCCCCCTAGGTCCCCAAAGGACCCCAAAGGGCAGTGGCCCTTTGACTCATGGCCTGCGACAGAGCCGCTGGCAGCTCCTCTTTATGCCCCCCTACAGTCACTTCCGGGTCGGAGTCAGGGGACAAGCCGGCCCAGGTGCGCAGCTCCTTTGCTTCCCCCCCGCACTAACTGTCCATGTTGTTGTTGCCCCGCAAATCTTTAGCAGGGACTGACAGCAGTGGCAGCAGCAGTGGCAGAGCATCCCAGCAGCGGCAGCAACAGCGGCACAATGAGCCCCCTCGGAGGTCCTGCAGGTGGAAAAGCCCTGGTAAGTCTGTTCCCCCAGGAGCCGCTGGCAGCTCCTCTTTATGCGCCCCCCCCCAGCCACTTCCGGGTCGTGGTCAGGGGACAAGCCAGCCCAGATGTGCGGCTCCTTTGCTTCCCCCCCTCCCGCGCACTAACTGTCCATGTTGTTTTTGCCCCGCAGATCTTCAGTGGGGACTGACAGCAGTGGTGGTGACAGTGGCAGAGCATCCCAGCAGCAGCAGCAGCAACAGCAACAGCGGCACAATGACAAGGGGGCCTTGTCCCCCTTTCCCCTAGCTTGTGTTCCCTCTTGGCCTGACTCTCCTCCTGCTCTGTCCTTATCTTGCACCCCTTTACCTGTATTACCTCTGGTTGCTTTCTAAAGCTTCTGGTTCCTCCCTAGCTTCGGGTGCTTCCTCTCTCACTTGAATCACCTCGAGGATGAGTCACCTCCTCTTACCCGGTGGCAAGAATGAGAACTGTCTCGGCATACTCAGGAGACTGGCTGAGAGGTTTTGCTTCCTGGCGATCCCCTCCTGCCCCCTTCCTGGGTACTCTGGACCCCTTCCCCTGTTGTCCTTCAGTTATTTGTTCCCTCACACTCCCTCCCATGACAGATAGCCTGGAAGAAAGAAACAGCTGCTGTGGTGGCTTTTTTCCATGTTTTTTTTGTGGCTGAGAGAGTCATGGCAGGGGGCAAGATACTGAGAAGGGGTCTGGGGGAGGAGCATGGAGGGGAAGAGCGCTGGCCCATTTATTAGGTTAGTGATGCTAAACCTGTGCACGGCGGGCTGCACAGACTGAACTCTGACTCCAGTGGGCTATCGTCTCATTTGTTAACACCCTATGTGTGAACCGTGCCAGCGGTACTACAAGAATAAGCAAGTGTTTATTAGTTGGAATAATGGGGGTGGAGGGTGTCTAGAGCTCTCAGCACATGTCCTATGTCCACCCAAAGACCCAATGGCTTTCCATTGATGTTGGAGTGGCAGGTGGGAATTTCAAGAAAAGAAGGCTTTTTAACCACTTCCTGATGATTACCTCTTCTCATGGGCCCCTCAGGACTGGTACTGCTGCTCCTCCCCATTCATGGCTGCCAAACAGCTAATCAGCAGGGAACAACAGTTCTCTGCCACCTGTAGTGCAAGGTCCAGCGTCAGCCAGGAGAGACTAGGACAGGGTTTGTGGATGGGGGGACCTGGACAACGACTAGTACTGAATCCTGGGAACATGGGCCAGGTTTCTCCTCAATTGCTTCATGCTCTCCATAGACCAGGGCTCCCTGTGTTTGTGGCGGTTTTATTATACAGCAGTGCTTCTCACATTCATGTTGTCATGTCAAGTTTAATCATGGTCCCCATGTACTGAGGAAGCCCTTTGGGACTCCTTCAACGTCTGCCAAAACTCTTGTTCATGCTCTGGTCATCTCTCGCCTCGATCACTGGCCTTCCCCGGTCTCACCTTTCTCCCCTCATCTCTGTCCAAAACTCTGCTGCCAGGGTCATCTACCTCGCCAGTCGCTTCGACCATGTGCAGCCCCTCCTCTCTTCACTTCACTGGCTTCCCCTTCCTGAACGAATCCTGCACAAGCGCCTAGTCTTCACCTATAAAGCTCTTCACAACCTTGCTCCACCCTACCTCTCTGCACTTATCGCCCTCCATACTCCAGCCCGTGCACTTCGCTCCTCCTCTGTCCCCTCTCTCGCCCTTCCACGCCTTCCCTGCTCCCCTAAGCGCCTTCGTCCCTTCTCACTTGCTGCCCCCCATGCCTGGAACTCCCTCCCTCTCCACATCCGCCTTGCCCCCTCCCTTCATACCTTCAAATCTCTCCTTAAAACTCACCTCTTTCGCTCTGCTCTGTCTGACTCTTTATCCTGCTGAGCCACTATTCCTATACCTACGATCGGTTTACCCTTATCCTTGCAACATGGACCTGCCTGCTGTCATTCTCATCGTAACCAAGCCAAGTACGTGCACTTGAGACCTCGCATCTTCATGAATGTTAGACCCCTTGTCTCTCCCTCTGTTCCCCTTCCTAAGTCTCTCCCCCAGCTCCTGTCTCTCAGATTGTAAGCCCTAGGGGCAGGGACCCTGTCTATTTTATTACTTTGTAAAGTGCCAGGTACACTGCTGGCGCTATATAAATGTTTGTTAATAATAATAATAATAACACACAGAGCCCTATTTGGATGCACAGTCTGTGCTTACCTGGATCCAGCTCTGAAAAAGATACATCCCCTGGATCTCCCCAAATATCCTCACAGACATAAAACCCACTCCACAGTATTTACATTTCAAAAGCAGACTTCTGCTTGGCAGTCACATATGGGGTAATCCAGCATCAGCCTCTCCTCCCCCCCCCCCCCCCCCCCCCCATTCCCTATGCTTCCACCTTGCTGCATCTCCTTTCCTTAAGAAACCCCAGCAGCATGCCTCAATTTCCCCACTCTGCAAAGGTGCTCTACACAATTGTTTTCCTAGATGGCTTACACAAGAAGGTCTGGCACAGAAATTATAAATAGCAGAGAAAAGGCACTGTAACTCCTAGACTCTGAGACCTTGTTTAAGAAGTTAGCATTCCATAGCCAGGTAATCCTCTCTGGGATACAGAGTTACTATAGAGCCATGGAATAAGCTCTATAGTTAAGGCAACTTGCACTCTGTTAAAATCACATAAATTCTACTCTTTATATAATTGAGATGACTTTCCTTTCACTGTGAAACTTTGTGGGGAGGATTGCTTGTGAGAGGGGTAGAACCTGTCCAAATCTCAGGCAGATCTCTTGAGAAATGGCTGAGTCACATGAGTTTGAAAATTGGAAGTAGAAGTGTTTTTGCAATCCTCTCCTGACAGAGAAAAGTGTGTTTAAACTATATGTCTAGAGGTGTAGAGGTGTCATAAAATTCAGGTGCTCATTCTAGTCATTTCATGAGTTTGGACTTTTAAAATCTGTTGTGTAGTTTTTAAGTTAGGAAATTTTGCAATTCCCATGTTATCCAACAGAGACAACGAACTTGCCAAGTTATGTCATGCAGGTGCAGAATGCTGGCACAGGTTCAGTGGGTGGGCTGGTCACTCTTTCGAGGAACACCACAAGGATATTTGCAGCTCTAGGAGATCTGAAGCAGTCAACGGTACTCCCTGTGAAGCTTAGGAGTGGCTTGATCGGGGCGGGGGGAAGGAGGTGGAGAGCTGCCATTTTGGACATGCATTTTCAGGCCCAGAAAGTCCCGCCAAAGTCAGTCTATTTTTTTCTACATTGGCACTGTTGTAGGAGGAAGAATTTAGTATATTCCCCTTTCAAAAACCATGGAAGTTGTAGGATTAAAAACCCTTCAGTTTAAGAGAGGAGTTCTCTTATGAATTTAATCATGATCCAAAAGGTATAGAAGTTGTAAGTTAAGGCTCCTGCATTAACTTGTGCACCATGTAAGCAAGAAGGACACTTTGCAGTCTCACATATTCTGCTTGCTTGCAACTTAGGATCCATGCACCCACACTTTCCTCAGTCTTTCAGCTGCAATCATCTTCCTTTGCAGGTTGAGGGCAACACTGAATCTGTGGACAGGAGGGAGTCAGGGGGCAGGTTACTGGCCCCTGAATGCCTGCTTTCCCTATATGCTTTCATTTGGGTTGGGGAGAGCTGGACAGCTGAGTACTGGCAGGCTGTATATGGGGGGAACAAGGTTGATGGATACAGGATGTGTACAGAGAGACAAGAATGGGGCAGCCAGGCATTAAGGGAGGGTGGAGTGTCTGTATTGTGAGTGAGCAGCCGGGTACTGGAGGAGTGTTTATGGGGGACAAGGTTGAAAATGGGTGATGTGTATGCACAGACAAGGCTGGGGGAAGACAGGGATAGGGGGAAGTGTATGTATCGGCAACAGGCAGACTGGTGCTGGGAGGGGTGTATATGGGGGAACAAGCCTGTGAGGTGGGTGATGTATATTCTTGGAGAAGGTTGGGAGTAGGGCTGAAGCGGCAAGTCGCTGCGGTAACTTTTTCTGATGGAAAAAGCTCTTCCGCAATGAGCGGCTTGATGTGATAGAGACGTTCATTCTGCTACTTTCATTCCGCTAATTCCGCCATTCCGCTACTTTCATTCCGCTACTTCCAAAGACTGCAAAAATAGTGGAATAATGTTTTTTCCAACAGTTCTTATCTATCGCAATTTCCACCAGCACTGAAAAGTAGCGAAAAATGCTTGTTCCAACAGTTTCCGTGATTGTTCCAACAGTTTCCAAATTAGCGGAATGCCGGCAGAATTAGCGGAATGCCAGCGAAAAAGCTGCGGAACGTCATGGGCGTTTCTGAAATGGTGGAATGAAATAGCAGAACGGAAAAAGGAGTTACCGTTTCAGCCCTAGTTGGGAGGAAGCCAGGTGTGGGGAGCAGTGTTTGTATGGAAAAGGGTTACCCAGGTGATGAGGGTGTATATGGGGGGAGAAGGTTAAGAGATGGAGGATGTGTATTCAGGAACAAGGTCTGGGGGATAGTCAGAGATGGGGGAAAAGTGTATGTATGTTTTTCATGTGTGCTTTCTGCTGGGTTGCTGACAATGGGACATCCAAGTACTGGAAGGGGGGTGGGGTGTATATCGGTACCAGATGTATACTGGCAGACAGGACTAGGAGCAATCAGGGATGGGGACTGTGGAGCAGTGTGTGTATGGATTATGGGCAACCAGATACTGAGAGGGTATATATGGGGGACAAGGCTCAGAGTCAGCCAGGGTTGGGGAGCAGTGTGTTCATGGGAATGGGGCACCCAGGTGCATATGGCAGGGAAAAGCCCAGGGATGGGTGATGTGTATTCAAGGACAAGCCTTGGGAGCAGTCAAGGGTGGAGGGGAACTGTATGGGCTACAGTGGAGATAAGGATCAAACAAGTCCATAATATTGGGGTGAGGAAGAGCTTGCTGTTCCCAGTTTCTGTGTTGCCTCCAAGCTGCAGAGGAAGAGGATTGGAGCTGAAAGACCAAGGCAAAGTGTGGGTGCCTGGAGCCTGAGCACAATGTGTGAGCCTTAACATGAGAACCTTAACTCTTCTCTTAAGTTGAAGGTTTTTTGATCCTGTAATACCTTCCTCAATCCTTTGACTTTTTCAGCAGGGAGACACACTCTAAACATGTCTGTCCTGAGGGCATGTTTTCCTGCTTCCTTCCTGAAGTGCCAATGAGACAGCCTCCCTTTGTCCTGAAAATTAAATGAATCAAAAAGAAAGGTTGATACATTTAAACACCCATTAAGGAACAATTTTCCCCCCAAGATGTCTGCCCATCCCCACTTCCATAATGAAAGCTTCCATCTCAAGCAGAGTGCTTCTGGAAGCTTTTTACATGGGACCCAGAAGTTGGGGGATGACGGCACTACTGTGACCCCCAATGCTCAAAGCTGGTGGAGAGATGCATCCTCTGCCTTCTTATATGATTACACCCATGCTATTCATATTGAGTTGTCTATCCTGTCTTTTTCGGGGGGAAATAGCGTATTTTCCTGTAATTCACTGTAGAGTACTTGAATTTGACTATTAAAATATTAGATATGTCACTTTTTCATAGAGATATGCGATTTCTACAGGAATGCTTTTGATTTGGTAATCATGTAAAGCGGAGCCTGACTTAAAGTACTCAGCAAGACTTCTCACACTTCAGTAATGCACTTAGGTGACTATATCAGATTAATAAATCTTGCAAGAAAATGACGAGGATTCCATGCTTATTCTCTAGTAACATATACTTCATGTAAGAAAACCCATACTTTTTAAAAGTCTAATAAAATATTCCAAACCTATATAGCTCAAAGCTAAATGTACATTTTGTATAGTGCATTTAATAGAGATTTCTATAAAATCAGTCTATAGTAGGCAATATAGCTCTGGAAGCTTTTTCAAACCCAATACCTGAAAGTATTAGTTATTGCATGCCAACAGCATAATAAATTGAAATGACTGTTCTTTCCTAGCGGCAATAATAGTGAAGCAAAAACCCTAGACATTAACATAGAACATGCCGGGCCATAATAGCATGGTGTCACACCTTCCATAGTACAGTTACAATATTTCTGAGGCAGTAAGTACCGTTTTATTTCAACATTCCTCTTGTGTGTACTGTTTGTAATGATACAGCAAAATCCTGCTCTAACTCCTTTACAGTGAGCAGGCAAATGCAGACTAGCTCTACTGCGTAACAAGTGGCTATAAATGTCAGCCTACTACAACAGGTCAGGATGGTGGAGTGGTGTTTTTTGGAGTCACATGCACAGCATTATTATTTATCAGTGAAACCTGGGCCACACATCTTAATCATCATCTCCTCTCCTATGTCCCATCATGATCCCTGAGATCAGCCAAGAGTGCCCTCTTGCATGTACCATTAGCGCATCAGTCTATACTGCACGGGCAAACAGAGACTAGTCCAGAATTGTGTATATACCATCCTAGCCCTATGGCTCAAGGTGTGTTATAATAATATAACATATTATAATTTATATTTTGTAATGCACCTTGGTGTGTGTATGTGTATGTATGTATATTTTTTTTGAAGGAGGGGGATTTTTTCAAGGACACCTAAGGGATTTGTGAGCCCAGGCCTTGTTGGCTTCCAGTAGGATTTGACTCCTAAATAAGCAAAATGTTTTTAAAGTCTCCCCCTTATTTACTATGCACCGCCTTTGTAAAAACTGAGAACCTGTGACTACACTCTCTCATTATTTAACATAGAGATGCTCTACCTTGGTTTTCACCAGCTTGGTATTAACTCTAGAAGGTAGATTAATTTTTAATGACATGTTACTCTAAAATGCTTTGCCAGAATCAGGCATTATAAAACTTTAAGCGGTTGTACTCTAAATCCTGACCTTAAATATATGGTATGAGTTAAGCAGAGACAACATGAATATTGAGCACAAAATCCTGCCTAGTGCAGTGTGGATCCTCTGAGGATACTGAAAGCAGGGAGACAGGATGCAGTGGCAGCTCTTGTGGCTTCTTTCTAGGCTCTGAGGTATGTGAAGAACCTGGGTGAGAATGTGTGGACTATTTGCCTATTGGCACTCCAATCCCAAAGCAGGAGCACAATGATAAGAGAGTGGGTGCAGGGAGCTGCCCTTCAGATCATGAATACTCTCTGACCATTCCTTCCCATGCCACTAACAGCCTGCATTTATGGTGTCTCCTTATTCCCCTGCTTGTTAGGAATGTGCGAACGCGGTTCGGAAGATCGGAGTTCGGACCGAACTCGAATAGTTCAGTCGACCGAACCGAACTCAAATGGAGCCAGCGATAGCCACAAAAACCAGTGCACTCGATGTTGGGTTTGGACCTGCGAGACCAGGGTTCAAATCCTGGTTGGGTCATGAACTCACTGGGTGGCCCTGGGAAAGTCACTTTCTCCACTTTCATTTTCTGTCTGTAAAACAAAAATAATAATCAGGGACCTATTTTCACCATTGCCACCAGTGGGGTCCCTGACAGCTGGATAAGGATTGATTTATTCGAGTGTATATCCTGCCCCATCCCTATGGCTCAAGGTGTGTTTTATATATGTTTATATTTGTTGAAATGCACCTTTAGCTGTAGGGATGGAGCAGGATATACACTTTAAAAAATGTAAATGTTGTATTTTATGTTGTAACACACCTTGGTATATATGTAAACTGGATAAGGATTTATTTATTTATTTATTTATTTATTTAAATTTTATCCCACCCTTTCCCTTAGGCTCAGGGTGGCTCACATTTCAACTTATTAAATTTAACAATTAACATTAAACTAATAAACTCAGCTAGTAATCCTCACAACAACCCTGTGAGGTAGGTTAGACTGAGAGATATATGACTGGCCCAAGGTCACCAGTGAGTTTTATGGCTAAGACTAATCTTGAATCAGGGGCCTCCCTCTACCTCTCCATTGTAATACACTTGTCCTATACCTCCCTGCCCTATATTGTGCCCTACTCCAACTTTTATATTCCTATTTTATATGCCCTATCCCTATTTAATATATTGTAATGCACCTTGGTATATGTATATATGCATAATGACAAAAAGTGAAATCATATCGTTGACTGATTTGATTCTGTGCTAGAGATCAGGTGAGTGGATTATGACAAGGTGCTGTGCTAAGTAGAGATTTCTATTATGGTTTCGGATCAATCTGTAACTGCCTGAAATGGGCATTATGGATAAATCCGAACCAATCTGAACTCCATCCGTGCAAGAAGAGTTATGGATCCCCTCCACCATGGGACCCCTGGCATATACTTTCCAGTCTCGAAGGGCTTGACTAAAGCTCTGCTGGCTTGCCGCTGCTGTGGGGGGGACCTCCAAGCAGACTCCCTTGCCATGGCATGCTGCTGAGTCCCCTGCTCTACAGTGCACATTTGCAAAATGCCCACCAGGGCATGCACACAATGGCCACCATCCTTAACCAAAATGGCAGTGACCAAAATGAAGTGTCTGTCATTTTGGTTAAGGGCAGTGGCAAAATGGCCACTGCCCTTAACCAAAATGGCAGTGATGTCATTGTGGCTGCCACCATTTTGATTAAGGGCAGCAATTTTGTGCATGAACAACATGGCTCCGGTGGCAATACTGCACATTCATGCTGCAGGGCAGGGAGCTTGGTAGCATGCCACTGTTGCCACAGCAAGGGAGCCTGCTTGGAGGCCCCCAACAGCAGCAGTGGGTCAGTGGAGCTTCAATCAAGTCTTCCGAGGCCAATGAGTACATGCCAGGGCCTATGGGGAGGGTGTGTGGAGGAAGGAAATAGGTCCCTGGGGGTAGGGGAGGTCGGACCTGGACTCAGATGAGTTTCCCATTGATTTCAATGGAATCTGAATCTGAACCGTAACAGATCCAAAAATTACAGATCCAAATCCATAACAGATTTGAATCCGAAATTTGATCCGAATGAGAGAGACCTTCGCGGTGTTCTCCAGAGACGATGCAGGAGGAAAGAGGTAGGGTGGCCAGTTATGTACATTCTTAGTAGACACTTATGAGAAATACAGGTTGCAGGGCTGCATTGACACCTTAAATATTGTGTGCAGTTCTGGTGGCCCCATATTTAAAAAAAGATGTAGTCAAAATAAAAACGGGCAACAAAAATGATGAGTATGGAACGGATGCCCTATGAAGAGAGGCTGGCTAAGTTGGGTCTCTTCAGCTTGGAAAAGAGATGACTGAGAGGAAATATGATAGATATTTATAAAATCATAAGTGGTGTGGAACAAGCTAATAGGGAATGGTTATTTACCCTCTCAAATAGTACTTAGAACTAGGGGACACTCCATGAAATTAACAGGTAGCAGATTTAAAACAAATAAAAGAAAGTGGGTTTTTTTCCCACTCAGTGCACAATTAAGTTGTGGAATTTGTTGCCAGAAGATGTAGGGTATTTTCAGACGTTACGAGATCACGGTGAACCACGGTGAATACCCACCTGTGGTCACCGTGTCTCGGACATCTGTTTGACGGCCGCCAGATGTTTGCCACGGTGAATCCCCACATGGGGTCACTTTGAACCACGCTTCCCGGGCTAGCCGGGGGAATGTCCTGGGAAGCATGGTCAAACGGACCCCGGGCAGGGACCAAGAAAAAGTCACGTCTGGCCGCTCTCCACGGCCCGGCATCACCGGCGGGATCCCGGGCCCTGGCGCGTTCGGCCGGACGCGGCGGCCGCATTGGCCCCGCCGCCCGCCCGTCTCCTCGGAGGGCGGGCGGCGGGGTGCGTGGAGGGGGCGGGGCCATGTGGCCGCACGTTGCGCCGTGCGGCCCCACTCCCTCCCACATTCCCCACCGGGATCCCCCCGGCACATCTGATATGGCGTGACGGGGTGACCCCGGTGGGGAATGAAAGGGTTGTTTTCAGTACGGGGCCAAGCGGCCCCGTAACGTCTGAAAATACCCGTAGTCACAGTCAGTAGTTGAAGAAAGGGTTGGACAAGTTTCTGGAGGATAAGTCCATTGGCAGGCAAGTCTTACTGCCGGAAACTGGGAGTGAACAATAGGGAATGGATTTCCCCATTGTGACCTGTTGGGTACTTCTTCGAAGTGACCGAGACTGGCCACTGTTGGAGACAGGTGCTGGGCTTGATGGACCATGGGTCTGCAGTATGGTACTACTTACATTTTTATGTGTATGCTATGGTTCTACATGCTTTTCCGTCACTCAAAGTAACATAAGGAGCCAATGTGCCAAATATTTTTTAAAAATCCATGAAACAAATGTGTAGCAATTCATGTATGACACACATTGTCAAAGGGGTATCACTTACTGTAGCCAAAACAGAAAAAGAGAGTCCTTCATGAAAAAAGTATATCTGGCCTGCTGGGGAAAGCTGAAGAAGGTTGCAAAAGAAACAGGAAGGAGGGGTTTCATTGAAACGGACAGATGCCTCCCTGCCTTTGGTAGAAATGCTTTTAAAGCCCTTTTCTTTCACAGCTCATCCAAGGATGCAGATGATTGCAGCAGATGGTCTCTGCTTGTGTCCAGAGCAGTTAGAAGCTTTCTGTCCAACACAAAACAAGTTATGCAAGCTTCTTGACTGAAGTCATTGCTAACTTCTTGTTAGCTTGGATTGGAAAGCAAGTTAAAATTCACACAGGGAGAATATTCCATGACACACTCACATTGGTCACAGTTTGCTTTTCAACTTGTAAGATTTTTCCTTTTATGTGGAGTCAGATGCATGGTCACTGCCTATGGTATGAAAGCCAGGCTCATGGTTCCTCAAGATAAACCATAGAAAATGATGGCTATTTCTGGAAACTTGCCTGCATGTGATTTGGCCAGAGCTGAATATAAAAGCAGTAGTTGGGAAAGGAAACCAGGTCTCCTGTACATCTAACCCCGTAACTCCTACACAATCACTAGAGCTGAAATGAGTACTTGCCAAAATAAATAAATAAATACAATTGGTAAACCCATCAAAATTGTGATACTCCAACCTGACCCAGTAACATTGGGTACTATACAGTACTCGGTTAGTGTCTGGAGGGCCACACAATATACCAAAATATCATTTTCCTCTTGATTTTCTGACTTTCAGGACCAATTTTCTGACTTCTGTTATTGATTTTCCAACTTCTGATACTGTTGTATTGACTTACTCTTCTGATTCCTTTCCTGATTTACTGATATATACATTGGCAACTCAGTAATGGTAATACCTGGTATTTTCAGGTAACTGGGTGCTTGGTTGGTATCGGATAGCTTGCCAGGCACCCAATACAGTACTCGAAATAGCAGGTATTGCCCATAGGTAGCAAATGAGTAACCCAATTCAGTTCTACACAGTAGACCATGATGCCACCTGTATCCCATCCTGCATCCTTAAACCTCTCCTAGGTACAGATATGGGAAATGTGTGTGGATCAAAGGAATTATATTTAGAGCTGCAGCGGTTAGCACATTTGCTACCGTGTGTAATAATACTCATATTTTTGTGTACCCCTAGTGGGCACCTGATGTGGTACCACGGCTTCCCATCAGATACCCAGTGCCCAAAAATATAGGTATTACTGGGACTGTCCAGGATGACCTGGAACACCCCAGGGCACCGATCCAGGCACCCACAGCCCCCTGGGATGACTCACCTCACTGCTGCTAGGCTGCTGCTCCTGCTCCTCCAGTCCAGTCACTGCTCCCTGCTCCTCTCTAGTCTGTGCACTGCTCAGCTGAGCTGGGGGCTTCCCTACTCAGCTTTTTCTGAGTGGGGGGGAGCAAGGAGGACCCTTCCCACCAGTGCGCACCCCCCCAATGGGTCCCCCATTCTCAGGGAGACCCATATGAGGGATAAGGGTCCTGTGCACCCTCCCCATTTTGGTTCTCCCTGGGAACAGGGGACATATTAGGGGGTGCACACCGATGGGAAGAGACCTCCTTGCTCCCCCCTTCAGAAAAAGCTGAGTGGGTAAGTCCCCAGCTCAGCTGAGCAGCATGCAGGCTTGAGAGGAGCAGGGAGCAGCAAGCAGCAACTAGACTGGAGGAGGAGCAGCCTGGTGGTGAGGAGAGTCACTTGCCTGGGGAGTCGGTACCCATCGGGTTGCATTCGGGTACCAATTGGTGCCCTAATGCAACCAGGGCAAGTCAGGCACCCCAGATTCAATGGTTGTCTGCCTTGCCAGATACCTGGTTGCATTTCTAATTATATGGAAAATCAACACTTGATGAAATAACGTGGTGCCAAGACAGAACTCTGACAGAGCCAGGGCCCAGCTGACAGTGCTCCCTGTGGCAGAGGGAGAGGGGGCAGAGCCAGGGATCCCTCCCCACGCTTCCAGCCTGGGGGAACACAGTTAAAGGCGGCATGCCTTTTGGCAGCACTGCAGGCTGCGTGCTGAAGGGTCGCTGCTAAAGGGTTCTCTGGTGGGGCCCTTTGGCGGAGACCGGGAGGATGGGTGGGGGGTGTTTGGAAGAGATATGAAGTTGGGGTATGTATCTGTGGGGATCTTAGTGAGAAGATTTTAGTCTGGGTGGTTTAGGTGGTTATAGGTTTGGGGGTGGGGGGTTTCAGTTGGAGGGTTGATGGATGTTTTCCATCGTCAGTGAGAGGGGGAATGGAAGGGACTGGGTTAGGGAGGATGAGGTTTTTCCCTCCTTGTCTTTGAGGGAGGGAAGGGGGTTTGACTTTCTTTGGGATGGTGGTGACTATGGGGGATTGGGGGTCACTCTCACCTGCTGGGCAGAGCATCCTCCCGGGGGGGGGTGTTGGAGGGTGGACCAGGGTGGAGTGGGGCGCAGCCATTGAGGTTGTTCTGGGCCGAGGAAACTATGGTCCATCTGGGAGACTGGTTAAAGCTGTGAGAAGGGACAGATGTTTGGTGTCTGTCCCTCTCACTAGTCCCCAGGCAGGTAATGTTATTGATCGGAGGGCCCCTGGCTCTGGTTTGATGCTGTTTAATGCAAGGTCAGTTGCAAATAAGTCAACAAAGCAATTAGGGATAGTGGGTCTTAGGCTATTTACTTGGAATGGGCAAATGACTCCTGTACTCCATCTCCCTATCTGGATAATGGCCTAAGACCACAAAGTAGAAGGCTTTTTTTGTTAGCCAGGCTAAACTGTTTTACATCAGCTATGGTGGAAGGTCGGTATAAGGGTACTCCGCTAGCCCAGCAGCTATGTAAATGCCACCTCCGCCGTATAGAGACCCTGGAACATATTCTTTTGGAATGCTCCTTTTTTGAGGAGGCTCGTAGAAGATTGATCCTCCCTTTGATAGCCCCCTTCCCTGGTAGGTCGAGTGCATTTTATGAGCAGCTGCTTTTGGGTAAGTGCTCTAATACTATGACTGAGAAGGTGGCTATGTTTTTAGGGCATGATCATATTAGTAAGCTCTGCCAGGAAACACATATGTGATCGATATAGGATTAGGATTAGAACTAGGGATGGGCGAACGCAGTTCGGAAGTTCGGAGTTCAGCCCAAACTCGGCCTGTTCAGACGACCGAACCCAAACCCGAATTTGAACATGAACTGACCGAACCAAACTCAACTCCGAACATCGAAATGACCAAACAGTTCAGTCAGTTCAGATCGCATTCGGGTGAGTTCGGGTGCAAAAAAAGGGTCACTGGAAGGTCAAACATGACAGGGAGGGGTAGTCAGCTGAGGAGCAGACTTCCAGGCACCAGGGGTGGAGAGGCTTGCAAGAAACAAAACTATCTGCCTCCCCCCTTCCCAACACCTTCTGAGCTAGTCACTGTTCCTGAACAGCAGGCGTTTCAGAAGGCTCCCTCTCCCAGCATTTCCCAGCTCCCCAATCCATTGCAATCCTCCTCCCATTTCACCCATCCAACCCATCTACCCCCATATTCTCATTCATTTATTTAGCTTAGCTTAGATAGATTTAGTGGTTATTTTTTGTTTTTACCCCTCCCTGTGTTCCCTGTGTTCAATCTTCCTTCCTCCCTCCCCCCTCCATTGAATCCTTTCCCTCTCCCATATATTCCATCCCAGATTCCCTTCCCTTCCCCTGTTTTTTCATTTAGAGTAGGATTATTAGATTGCTTTAAGTTTCATTTCAGTTTTGTACTGAAATGAAACTTAAACCTTAAACTGAAACCTTCTGTTGTTTGTGATTCCCCCCCCATCCCATAGATAGATAGATAGATCAGATTACAGATAGTAGACAGTTGTAGGAGCTAGCTTAGTGATAGAGATAGCATTAGTGATTTAGTTTTAGTGTTTGTAGGAGTAGGCCTGTGTACTTATTAGATAATCCATTTAGGTCATAGCATTTAGAATAGTAAATAGAAGTTAGATTTAGTGTAGATAGATAGATAGATATAATATTAGATTAAAAATTTAAATTAAAAAACCCATATAAAAACAAAAAAACCAAATAAAAAACAGAAAAACCATATAAAACCAAATAAAAAACCAAAAAACCATATAAAAAACAAAAAAAAATCCTCATAACAAAACATTTCCCAAACGGCCGAACATGAACCGAACGGCCGAACATGAACCTGGCGAACTAACCGAATGGCTGAACTGAACGGATGAACCGAACGCAGCCAAACCGAACGGCCGAACCCAAACCGCGATCTGTTCGCCCATCCTGAATTAGAACTTGATGACTGTTAGGTATAATTACGATATATGTTTAGAACTAGTCTGGCTGGATGGATTTTGTTTGACGAATTTCCCTGTGGGACGTGTTTAATATTGATATTGTTTGACATTATATCATTTTAAGGTTGATGCTTTTTATATATGCAATGACCATTGGTCAGGCAATAAATAAATGAAATAAATAAATTTTAAAAAGTCAACAATGGTCCAGGAATTAATACTAGACCAGGCAGCCGAACTTGTGTGTATTATGGAGACCTGGCTGGAAACTGAGTTAGGGCCTTTCTTGGCTGACCTTGTTCCAGTCAGGTACGTCATGCAGCATGAGCCTCGGCCAGAGGGGCAGGGTGGTGGTGTAGCCATAGTTTTTAAGGACACATGGTCTATGAGGAGGTATCCTGTGCAAACTATTCTGGGTATTGAGGGCCTCCATCTGATGATTGATTTAGCTGGAAACAGGTTAGGACTGCTGCTTATATACCACACACGTATCTGTACAGCAGCATCCCTGCACGTTCTAACAGACCTGATATCGTAGGTGGTCTTGCAGTCCCCAAGAGTGATTGTTCTTGGGGACTTCAACATTCACACTGATGCCAGTCTTGGGGGAGCGGAGCATGAGTTCATGACCGCCATGGCAAGCATGGGACTGTCTCAGCTGGTTGTTGGCCCAACTCATGATGGAGGTCATACCCTAGACCTGATATTTTGCACCGGCCTTGAGATGGGGGAATCCATTGATGGGAGAGGTGTCAGCTGTGCCCTTGTCATGGACAGATCATTAACTTCTTCAGTCCTGTCTCCTAGTGCACGTCTGCCCCTGGAAAGGTGCAGGACCAGTTCAGTTGGCTTGTCCCTGGAGACTTATGGAACCTGAGGGGTTATGGAATGCTCTAGGGGATTAACCCTCTGATCTTAATGACCATTTGCTCAATGACCTCATGGCTTTTTGGAACACCTTGCTAACTGAGGCCATTAACCGAATGATTTCTAGACATTCGCTTTCTGATTATTGATGCCGCAGGTCTCCCTGGTTTACAAAGGATCTGGGGCAGATGAAACTAGAAGGGTGGCAGTTAGAACAATGGTGGCATCATTCTCATGCTGAAGCTAACTGATCGCGACATAGGGTCAGTTTACATACCTATGTTGTTGCTGTGTGGCAGCAAAGAAGAGGTTCTTTGCTGCACTAATATCATCCACAAAGTCGCGTCCATTTGAGCTTTTCTGGATAGTGAGGAGGATGGTCAGTCCAGCTTCCTTCTGCCTGGAACTGGAATTTTCCAGTGCTCGCTGTGACACTTTTGTCGACTTTTTTGTGGATAAAATTGCCCAAATTCACCATGACTTCGACGCTGCATTTGTTTCAGTGGAAGAACCAGAGGTAATGGAGGCCCTGCCTTGTCCTATTTTGTGGGATCAGTTCCAGTGGATATCCCCTGCTGATGCAGGAGATGTTTCGGGAGCGGTCAGTGCCATCTTTTCTGAACTAGATCCATGCCCATCCTGACTGGTTAAAGCCAAGCCAAGAGATGTTGGGCCATTGGTGGCTAGGGTGGTCAACACTTCCCTTAGGGAGTGCAGGGTGCTCGACTGCCTCAAGGAGGTGGTGGTATGGCCTCTGCTTAAAAAAACATCATTGGACATTGACTCCCTGGCCAGCTGTCAGCCTGTCTCTAACCTTCCTGTTTTAGGGAACGTTGTGGAATGGGTTGTGGCTCGGAAGCTTCAGGGGCATCTGGACTGTGTCAGTTTTCTGAATCCCTCAAAGTCCAGCTTTCATCCGGGCTTTGGCACTGAGACTGCGCTTGTGACCTTGGTTGATGGCCTTTGCCATAAGTTGTACCAGGGTTGTTTGACCCTGTTGATCCTGTTAGATCTTTCAGCTGCATTTGATACTGTTGATCACGAGGTGTTGGTGACTCGTTTGCAGGACCAAGCCAGAGTGGGCAGAACTGTTCTTGAATGGTTTTGCTCTTTCCTGGCTGGGAGAACGCAGTGTGTGGTGCTGGGGGATTGTTCATATTCTCTCCAGGACCTCAAGTGTGGAGTCCCGCAAGGCTCTATTTTGTCCCCTCTCCTGTTCAATATGTATATGCAGTCATTGGGTGAGGTCATTCGAGGATTTGGTGCACGGTGCCATCAGTATGCCGATGAAACCCAACTTTACCTGTCTTTTTCAGCTCACCCAGACCCGGCAGTCTCTGTGCTTACCCGGTGTCTGACAGCTGTGGGGGACTGGATAAGGGTGAATTGTCTGCAGTTGAATCCTGACAAGATGGAGATGATGCTGGTGGGTAGGGCTGAAGGAATGGTGGCACCCATCATTGATGGTGTCTGCCCTCCATTGGCTCCCCCGGTACGTAGTCTGGGGGTGCTTCTTGATTCATGGCTCTGCCTAGATGTCCAGGTGGAGGCCATGGTGAGAGGAGCATTTCATTATTTACATCTGGTGTGACGGCTTTGGCCATATATCTCCAACACTAGGGATGGGCGAACGCGGTTTGGAAGTTCGGAGTTTGGCCTGAACTCGGCCTGTTCGGATGACCAAACTCGAACATGAACACGAACGCGAACGTACTGAACAAAACAAACACCGAACGGCAAAATGGCCGAACAGTTCGGTCAGTTCGGAACGTGTTCGGGTGAGTTTGGGTGGGAAAAAAAGGTTCACTGGAAGGTCAAACATGACAGGGAGGTGTCAGTCACTGAGGAGCAGACTTCCAGGCACAAGGGGTGGAGAGGCTTGCAAGAAACGAAACTAATTATCTGCCTCCCCCCTTCCCAACACCTTCTGAGCTAGTCACTGTTCCTGAACAGCAGG
>QEPC01003954.1:246623-265748 GCA_003113815.1 Sphenodon punctatus
GCTAAATAAATGATAATATGGAGGTAAATGGGTTGGATGGGTGAAACAGGAGGAGGATGGCAATGGATTAGGAATAGGAAGGAACAAAAACTGCTGGGAGAGAGGGAGCCTTCTGAAACGCCTGATGTTCAGGAACCGTGACTAGCTCAGAAGGTGTTGGGAAGGGGGGAGACAATCAGTTTTGTTTGTTGCTGTGCCCGCCTCACCACAAGCCCCATTGGCTCCATGCAGCCTAGCCCGTGACCAATCACAGACCGCGAAGCCAGTGGTCTGAGGCGAAAAGGGGTGGTGATTGGGCAGGCTAGCTGCTACTCCAAGTCTTTCCACCCCTGGTGCCTGGAAGTCTGCTCCTCAGCTGACTCCCCCTCTCTGTCATGTTTTGCCTTCCAGTGACATGCTTTTGCCACCCGAACGCACCCGAACGCAATCCGAACTGTTTCGATGTTCGATGTTTTGATGTTCGTAATCGAGTTCAGTTCGGTCAGTTCGGGTTCAGATTCAGTCATCCGAACTACCAAACCGCGTTCGCCAATCCCTACCGATCAGCTATCAGTCAGTTTCTAACCTTCCATTTTTAATGGAAGGTTATTAAATGGGTGGTGACTCGGAAGCTTCAGGGGCATCTGGACCATGTCAGGTTTTTTGACCCCTCTCAGTCTGGCTTTCATCCATGTTTTGGCACTGAGACTGCACTTGTAGCCTTGGTCGATAATTTTCTCCATAAGCTAGACCAGGGTCGATTGACCCTGGATTCTGTTAGATCTTTCAGCTGCATTTGATACCCCTGATCATGAGATGTAAGTGACTAGGGATGTGTGAACGCAGTTCGGGTATTCAGTGTTTGGCTCGAACTCGGCCCATTTGGATGGCCAAACAGAACGGCCAAATCGAATGAGGAAGCGGCTGAACAGTTTGGCTGTATTCGGGTGGGTTCGGCGGCGTTTGGGCAGGAAAAACGTGACTGGAGGGCCCGGCGGGTGGGGGCAGCTGAGGAGCAGACTTCCCGGCACCAGGAGTGGAGAGGCTTGGACTAGCAGTCAGCCTGCCCAATCACCATCCCTCTTTTCCTCAGACCACTGGCTTCGCAGTTTGCGATTGACATGGGGCTAGGCTGCTCAGAGAGAATGGGGCTTGTGGTAAGGTGGGCGCAGCACGTAACAAAAGTAATTGCCCTCCCCCCTTCCAATTCCTTCTGAGCTAGCCACTGATCCTGTCCGCAGGCATTTTCAGAAGTCTCCCTTTCCCAGACGTTTGTATTCCTCCCAATTCATTGCCATCCTCCTCCTATTTCACCCATTTCCACAGATTTACCTCCATAGTTTCATTTATTTAGAATAGATTAGATAGATTTAGGTGTTATACCCTGCGTAATCCTGCCTTCTGCTCATGCCAAAGTGCCTGTCTGCCTGCCCTGTGGGCAAATCTCAAACCCTGCCTCATCCTGCCTTCTTAGCCTGCGTGACACTAGGGGTGTGGTTCGGCTTCGCCTCCTGCCAGCGTCCTCCATTGCCACACAGGGCACTGGAAGGCCTGAAGTTCAGGGGGCTGCGGTTGTCTCTGCTGCAGGAGCAGGTGCAGGTGCTTCAGGGTTGGATGTTCATCATGGGTCACCAATATCCCCCATTATTGATGTGATTTCCAGAAGTCCAGGGCTGGTGGATCCCACCCCGGCTGCTAGAGGCAAGGCCCGATCCCCGGGCAATGGCAGCAGGGAGAGGAGCAGTAGTAGTCAGTAGAGGCCCAGAAGCATTAGTGCACCATGGAGGACCTGGGGTGGGGGCAGTTGCTAAGTCCAAAGGTAGCTGAAGGATGTGGAGGGCGGTGTGTCTTTCAACTGAATGCCACATGCATTTTGGGGGAAATGATTGCGCTCAATAGGCAGCCTTTCTCAGTGGTCGGGAACATGGGGGACTTCCTGGCTCCCCAGTTTTAGCTGCCCTCACGCACCACCCTGAGTCAGGCTGCCACTGATGCCTGGCAGCCTGTAATGCCCGGCCAAGGAAGGATGCCAGCCACCAAGCCCTGGCCAGGCCTCTGCTGCTACTCCATCGATGCCTGGGAGCCTGCAATGCCCGGTCGAGTAGGGGTGTCAGCCACCAAATCCTAGCCGGGCCTCTGCCACTGCTCTGCCAATGCCTGGCAGCCTGCAACGCCCGGCAGAGTAGGGGTTCCAGCCACCAAGCCCTGGCCGGGCCTCTGACACTGGCCTCCACCAATGCGTGGCAGTCTGCAAAGCCCAGTCAAGGATGGGTGCCAGCCACAATTACTGTGCCCTGGCAATCCAATGTCCGCTGCTGCTGCCACTGCTGTTCCATGGGTATTGTGGCTCAGCAATCTAATTTCTGCTGCTGCTGAGGCTGCTACTGCTGTGCAATGGCTCTGTGCCTTGGCAATCCAATGTCGGCGGCGGTGGCAGCGGCGGCGGCAGCGGCGGCGGCGGCGGCGGCTGCTGCTGCTGGTACTGCATGCCAGCCATTTGCTCCTTACTCTTGTAGATGGTATAGCTTGGATGAGTGTGCCGGCAGGTGGGGGCTGGGTGTCCACAAGATTCACCACCAGGCAAGGCTTGCGCAATTTGCAGTAGAGCTTCCTGAGATGGGTCAAGTACGATGCCAACCTGCAATGCCCAGCCAAGTACGGGTGCCATACTGGCCATACCGCATAATGCATCGGTGGCAGGTGCCATACCACAGAGCACCCACTCATAGCCAGGCACAGAGTGCTCACCAAAAATCCAGGCAGCCTGCAATACTTGGCCAAGTAATGGTGCCAGCCACCAAGCCCTGGCTGGGTCTCTGCCATTGCTCTGCTGATGCCTGGCAGCCTGCAATGTCTGACTGAATAGGGGTGCCAGCCATCAAGGCCTGGCCAGGCCGCTGACACTATTCCGTCGATGCGTGGCAGCCTACAATGCCTGGCCAAGTAGGGGTGCCAGGCTAGTCACCAAGCCCCAAGCCTTCCTGGCCTCTGCTGCTGCTGCTACCACTGGGTCTCAGATGGCCAGCCATGCCCCCACAGGCACCCCCAAGGCCAAGTGCTGAGTTTGCCTGCTCGGGGAACCCAGGGTGCCAAGCCCCAAGCCTTCCTGGTCTCTGCTGTTGCTGCTGCTGCTGCTGTGTCCGAACATTCAGGGGGGTCCGAATTCTAAGGGACTGAACCCACAAACCCAAACTAAGTTGTCAGGCCAAACAGCTGAACCCCGTTCTGTTCGCACATTCCTTATACCCATCCCAACCCCATCTAACCCCTCCCCCCTGATGGAAAAACCAGGTTTTACATTGCCGACAGAAGGCAAGAAGATCTGGGCTGAGGCAGATCTCTTCTGGGAATGCATTACACAGGAACAGAGAGGCCTCCGAGAATGGCCACCTCTCCATCCGGACCCACTGATAACACGGGACCTCCTGGAGGGTGGCAGCAGTGCCCAGGCCATGAAGGGCTTTAAGAGTCATAATCAGCACCTTGAATAGGGCCCAGAAGACAATAGGCAACCAGTGCAATGTTCGGAGTCACAGTTTAATAAGCTCCCTGTAACCCATCCCAGTAAGCAGGCAGGTTTCCGCATTTTGCACCAGCTGCAGCTTCCAGACCGTCACCATGGACAGCCCCATGTAGAGCACATTGCAGTAGTCCAACCTCAAGGTGACAAATGCATGGATGATAGTGGCAAGATCGGAGTCCGAGACATATGGGCAGAGCCACTTCACCAGATGTAATTGGGGAAAGGCATCCCTGGCCACAGCTGACAACAGCTGACAACTGCAGATCCAGGCTCATCTGCAAATCCAGGAGCACCCCCAGGCTTCAAACAACAGAGGACACTCCTGCAATAATAGGAGTGACCCACTCTCCCAGATCACTGACCCCACCCACCAGCATCACCTCTGTCTTGTCGGGACTGAGTGTCAATCGGCTCAACCTCATCCAATCCCCCACAGCAGCTAGACAGCAATGAGACCGCAGGGCCTGGGTCAGTTGAAAAGGAAAGATACATCTGCGTGTCATCAGCATATTGATGGCAACGGACACACACACACATCCCAGCTGCGCACAACCTCTGCAAGCGGCTGCATATACACATAGAATAAGAGAGGGGACAGGATGGAACCCTGCAGGACCCCACACAGGAGGCCCCCAGAGGGTGATGTACAGTCCGCTAGTACCACCTGCTGAGATCTGCTAGATAATAACGGAACCACTGTAAGACGGTACCATCAACCCCATCCAGGTACTGTCAGCCCAAGCCAAATTTGATCTGATACACCTTGTAACAGACCATAATGGATCAATCCATACCGAACCACAACATGCTTGTTGAAGCTCGGCTCTTATCTACAGAATTATTTTTTTTACTTACAACACATGCACAAAATGACTGCTGGACCATTCTGCACACATGCACCCTTTTCCAAAATAGAGGTGGTGGAGTCATCACCATTTTGGGAAAGGGTAGCCGGTCTGCGCACGTGCAGCATCCATCTTGTGCATGCACAGACTGACTGCCCTTTTCCAAAATGGCAGTGATGCTGCTGCCACCAGTTTGGGAAAGGGCACACATGCGCAGAATGGTCAGGCAGTCATTTTGCGCACACAGAGGTTTTTTGTTTTTTTAAAGAAATGTTTTATGGGTTTTTTATTTAAATACATATCCATATTTAAATCTGGAAATTGTGGGATCTGAACTGAAAATGGATTCGAACTACAATTTCCTTCGGTGGGTCACCTCTAATAAATTACCTCCAGATTGCCATTTCTTGGCAGTGGCATTCTCAGTCTTCCTTGAAGGGAGATACGTTCGTGACCGTCATTGACATGTTTCCAACTATTCTGTATTGATTTACGTGTCAGTCATTCAGGGAAGAGCATCCATCACTGTGCTCAGAATGCTCGTAATGTCATTTCCATTAAGTGCCTTTTTGGACTTAATGAGACCCCTTTGCAGATACCAGAAATTGTGAACCAAGCTGTAGCTAGGGATGGACCTAGGTTCCAATTAGCCCTATCTCGATATTCTGAGATCAGTAACTGCATGGGGTGTGAGACTCGGTCATATTATCGTTTTCAAAGGGGATGATGGCCCTTCTTGCACACCAGCAGACAGAGTGGGGGAGTGCATGCTGCATCTTTTAAAGACAATAGACTGAACACCTCTAATTTAGGCTCCCCCAGCATTCACATTGTGGTTGAGTCATCATAGCACGTCTGCATAATTCTGCAGAGGCAATAGTTTTTCTTATCCCCTTGTCACAGGCTATGGCTGAAGAGTCTGAAGTAGAGCTGAAACGAATACTCGCAAAATGGTTAAACCCATTTAATATGCTCAAGAACCTGTGTTCATTGTGTTTTTCCCAATTGGGAAAACATGTTGAACCTGGGTCTCTCAGTACACTCTACCTGAACTGAAAGTAGCAATTTGGGTAATAACCAATATCTGTTTAAGTTCTGTTGGGTATCCGTTCTGTTATTTTGGATTAGTTTTTTCAGTTTGCTTCTTTTGCTACAACTGTCATTTCAGTTATGTCATTTCAGCATTGTTGGCACTATTGTACATATGCTACTGCTGCAAATGGCATAACCAATACACCAAAACCCCTAAATAAGCAAAAGAAAAAACTCAAACACACAGGAAAAACCACAATGGAATACCCAAAAGAAATCGGATATGAGAGTATCAGTTTTGGTTGTGAATATTATTTGGGTACTTGAAGGACTGCTCAGAAATGTAAACACTACTCATAAATAATAAGCCCACTACTCAATTCAGCTCTAGTTAGCACATAGTGTGGGAGCAGTGGTGCCTGCAAAATTAGAGGACCATACAGGAATTTGGGGGCCCTATATAGAGGACTTACTCCACTGGTGTCAATAGATTTGTCTGACTAAGGACAACTTTGCCTATAGCTTCAAAGGAGTTACTAAGATTTGTTGGCTAAGGAAGATAGATGTTTGGCTGAGGGAAGCTATTTTAGCATGCTTTCAGCTCCTTAGACCTCACTTCATCCCAATAGTGATATCCAGGATCTGTTCCCGTACTTACATAAACCGGGTATTGCAATATCTTATAAGTAAGATGCTAAATGACCAGCAGTCTCAGCAATGCTTGTCAATAATGTCAGCTAGATTAGTACTAATGGTCCTTAACTGAGATAAAGAGCTGTGGAATAGCATGTAATTAGATTTTTTTTTATATTGCTATATTAAATCTTGTTTTTGTTTCTTTAAATGGAATCGACCATCGTTTTAGACGACTGAGTATGCCAAGGGCTATGGAACATTATTTAGTCCAATAGATTTTGAATGAACATTAACATGTGATGAAGATAATAAAAGAATACATCATTTTTATTAGGGAGAAAAATTGAAATCATTTTAAAGATATGACATCCCTTTACCGGACTTGCACTACACGGTAATGGACTTTGATCCAACATTCATTTGAATCAATGGGAAGACTTCCATTGACTTGACAAGAAATCGACTAGATACATCTAGAGCTTCATTGAGTACTAAAATTAGTACCCATGGGTAATGTCCATATTTTGGGGCACCCGACAGGCTACCCGAGGACCAATCAGGTGACCAATACCCCAAAATGTGAGAATTACCCAGATATTCCCCAGCTGGGAGAGCTACACAGTCCAGCTTCGCAGCACTCCAGCTGGAACTTGACAGTTTCAAAGGGGGGTTGGGGCTTCCCCCCTCACAGCGCTTCTCAGGTGAGAGATGTGGAGGGGGGACTGGACTTTGAAACCAATAAGACCTCTTCCCCCATAGTGCAAGTATTGAGCTGGCTACCTTGTAGTGTGGAATGGGGATTGGGGAAGGGAGGGCCTTAGCCCTGATTCCCCAAGGCAGGGGTGGGGAAACATTTTCCTCCCGGGGGCCACTCTGAAAGCTTGCACAAGCTCTGAGGTCCACACAAAAGTTGGGGCAGGGTGCTTAAGGGATGCACTCAAGGAAAGAAAGGCCCAGATCATGGAACTGTGCCATGGAACTGTCCCCTATCCTTGTGTGCATGACCTCATTTCTGCTCCCTTCCCTTGAGTTCAGTTTTTCAGTGATTGGAGGTAAGAACTAGATTCAAGGGACAGATCCAGGAACTGGAAAGGGGCCGCATAAAAACTTGCTGCAGGCTGCATTTGGCCCCTGGGCCTGAGGTTCCCCACCCCTGCCCTAAGGCGTAGTAAAATTGACTTGGGCAAAAGATGCCTAGTCATTTTCACTAGGGATGGGTGAACAGATCGTGGTTCAGGTTCACCCATTCCGTACGGTCCGATTTGGTTCGCCCGTTCGGTCCGGTTGCCGCATTTGGGTTCGGACGTTCAGTTCAGTCATGTTCGGTTCGGTTTGGGCGTTCGGAAAAAGGCTCTCTGTGAGAGGAATGATGGCCCAGACCCATGACGGTGTGTCCTGGCGCTAGAGTGGCAGCTTCTGGATATTGGGACAGCCCTCCCTGCCTGTAACCCTGATGGCGGGTCCTAGGGCTTGAGTGACTGTTTCTTGATATGGTGGAATGACACCGCCTTTGTGCAAGGAATGATGGCCCCAGGCCCATGACGTTGGGTCCTGGGGCTAGAGTGGCAACTTCTAGATATTGTCCAGTCACAGCCCTCCCTGCCAGTAACATAGGCCACAGAACTCTGACGGTGGGTCCTTGGGCTGGAGTGGTTGTTTCTTTTTTTTATATCTATCTATCTCTACACTAAATCTAACTGCTATTAACTATTCTAAAACCTATTGAACTAAATGGAATATCCTAATAATTAACTACAAAGGCCTTGTCCTACAAACACACTGTATCTCTATCTATCTCTATAACTAAGCTAACTACTATGTATATCTATCTAGTAACTATCTATCTAATAACTATCTATCTATATATACAATATTACACAGGGGGAAACACAAAGAACACAGGGAGGGGTACAAAACTGAAATGAAAATCAATCTAATAATATTCCTACTCTAAATAAATCCAAAACTTAAAACAGGGGAAGGGAATCAGGGATGGAATAAGAGGGAGAGGGAAAAGGATTCAATGGAGGGGGGAGGGAGGAAGGAAGATTGAACACAGGGAACACAAGGAGGGGTAAAAACAAAAAACAACACCTAAATCTATCTAATATAATCTAAATAAATGATAATATGGAGGTAAATGGGTTGGATGGGTGAAATAGCAGGAGGATGGCAATGGATTAGGTATAAGAAGGAACAAAAACTGCTGGGAAAGAGGGAGTCTTCTGAAACGCCTGATGTTCAGGAACAGTGACTAGCTCAGAAGGTGTTGGGAAGGGGGGAGGCAATCAGTTTTGTTTGTTGCTGTGCCTGCATCACCGCAAGCCCCATTGTCTCGGTGCAGCTTAGCCTGTGGCCAATCGCAGACTGTGAAGCCAGTGGTCTGAGGCAAAAAGGGATGGTGATTGGGCAGGCTGGTTGCTACTCCAAGCCTCTCCACCTCTGGTGCCTGGAAGTCTGCTCCTTGACTGACTCCCCCTCCCTGTCATGTTTTGCCTTCCAGTGACACATTTTTGCCACCCGAACTCACCCGAAAGCGATCCGAACGTGATCGGTCATTTTGACGTTCAGAATCTAGTTCAGTTCGGTCAGTGCATGTTCGGATTCAGGTTCGGTCATCCGAACAGGCTGAGTTCGGGCCGAACTCCGAACTTCCAAACCGCGTTTGCCCATCCCTAATTTTCACCAAGTCTCTATTCTGTGCCATCAAACAGGGAACAGCTGACAAACAGGGAAACCCATTTGTAGTGGATCACAGACTCCTTTGGATGGATTTCGCTGTTCTTCATTAGCCAGCTGTGAGGCAAGGAGCCTAGTTGAAATTGTGAAATTGACTGAGGAAAGGGTGCCTGGTCCATTTAAATAAACCTCAGCAATGCTGAGCTCCTCTAGGGCAGCAAAACGTTGAAACTTCCTCTGGGTTCAGCAGCCACAGTTTGGGCTGGATTTTCAAAAGCCCTCCCTGTCCACGTATACTACAAGTTTCTGGAAATCTGGTCACTGGTAACCCAATGGTTGCTGCTGCGGTCAGGATGTTGAAAATATTATCCTTATTTTAGTGGAAGGGTATTTGTTTTCTTTCAGGCCTCAGTTGTTTGTATGGTTTTAACTGATGTTTTATATTATATTGTGTTTTATATGTTTGTATTGTTTTGTAGTATATCTTGCTCACTACCGTGCTGCCATTGGGCAGGAGGAGGTGAGCTATAAATGTTTTAAATAAATAAATAAATTAGAAATTGGCCTTTAGCCCTTGAGGAATGAGTCTTTAGGGTCTTGTTTACAAGCAGCAGAAGGTGTTTAGCTAAGGGTAAGCTTGTCAGGTGACTGGGTTGCAAGCAGATCAGGCTTGAGATGAGGCTTCAAAAGTTTGAGGCTGCAGGTACCTCAGACTCTGAGGTGCCTGCCATCTTAGAGGCTTGAGGTAAACTGGGTTAGAGATCTGGGAAGTTGGAAGCTGACACTGTCCCACTCCTCAACATTATCCTTCAAAATCCAGAAGATGATGCATAGACTGTTATAGAGCCACAGAATCAGTGCAAAGGAGGAAGGAAAAGGAAGGCACAGGTTGGGAGTCAAGGTGAGGGCAGGAAGCAGGCTTGCAGACCAACAGGCTGGTGGGTGGAGGCAAGCTAGTTTGGGATAGGGATGTGCGAACAGAACCGAGTTCAGAAATTCGGTTAAGTTTGGTTTGGTTTGAAAATTGAGTTTGGTTCAAATGTTCAGTTCGAATGACCAAACTATTTGAGTTTGGTCGAATTCCGAACGTCCGAACCGAGTTCGTACATTTGAAACCTTTTTTTTGGCCTTCCAAACTGGTTCGAATTCAACCGAACAGTTCGGTTGAATTTTAGTTCGGTTCGAAAGTTCAGATCGGTCGACCGAAGTATTCGAGTTCGGTCCGAACTCCGAACCCTCGAACCGCATTCACACATTCCTAGTTTGGGAGCAAAACTGGGTTGGGGATAGGGATGGGTGAATAAAACCGAGTTTGGAAATTCGGTTCAGTTCAAAAATCGAGATCGGTTCGGAAGTTCGGTCCGAACTCCAAACTTCTGAACCGCATTCGCCAATCCCTAGTTTGGGGGTAGGCTGGTTTAAAAGCACAGGTACACACTCTACTGCATTCATTGCCTGAACATTGAGAAGCTCTGAGAAAGAATTCAAATCATGTCTTAGCCATAAACTCACTGTGTGGCCTTGGGCAAGTAAACATCTTGTAGCCTCAGTTCCCCATCTCTACTGGGAATAATAATGACCTACTTCACAGGTGTGTTGTGAGGGTGAAGTAGATAAGATTGTAATGGAATTTGAACACTGAAGGTGCTATAGAAATGATAAATATGGCCAGAATCCTAACCCCACTAAGGTAATCATAAAAACTCTCTTTGTCTTTAATGGGTTTATGTTAGGGATGTGCACCAGGGACCCATGTTGTTTTTTTGCTTTCATTTTTTGTTATTAAAAACTGTCATTTTTGTTAACATTAATAACAAAATTTCATTTTTTGTTATCTTTGTCATCTGTATCGATCTTGAGCAATAACAAAGATTTTGGTTTTAGTATCGTTTTCGTTGTGGGCTTCCACCAGTGGCATAAGTGCCAGAAGAGACCTGCCCCAGACTTCTCAGAAGTTGAAATCCTTTCTCTCTTTCTCATTAGAATGCAGTAGTAATAAGCGCACAATGACTACATGAAAAATTAGGGATGGGTGAACAGACGCGGTTCGGATGTTCAGTCAGTCGGTTCGAAACCCGAGTTTGGGTTCAATGGTTCGGTTCAGTTGAGTTCGGGTTGGCCGAACTTGGGCGAACAGTCAAAAATAGCGCTATCGAAACCGAAACGAAACCGAAACCTAATTTTTGTCTCTGAAAAGACATTTTTTCTGCCCCCGAACTCATCCAAACATGACCGAACTATTCGGTCATTCGAGAGTTCAGTTCGGACGTTCGCTCTGAACATCCAAACAGACCGAGTTTGGTCCAAACTCCGAACATCCGAACCACGTTCACCCATGCCTATGAAAAATTACTAATATGTGTCTAACCTAAGCCTACAACTAATAACCTTTACTATATGCAATGTATCCCTATGTCTCTATATCAATAAACTTCTATCTATCTATCTAATTCCAATCGTATAATGCTAATATATAATCAAAAAGCCTAGTATCTACTAATATCTAATCAGATAGATAGATAGATAGATAGATAGATAGATAGATAGATAGATAGATAGATAATATGGACAGGGGAGACAGATAGGAGAAGGAGAAAGGAAAAAATTATAGGGTATATCTATCTAATCTCAATCTATATTATCTAGATAAGTAATCTATATTATCTAGATAAGTAATCTATATCATCTATTTATCTAATAAATATACCTAAACCTATCTATCTCTATATTTGTACAGGGGGAAACAGATAGAGGAAGGGAATAGGAAAAATAAGGGGCATAAGGAAGGAACGGTATAACACAGAGGGCTGGGGAAGACTTTAGTGTAAGCACCAGAGTTCTGTAAATGCAACCTGACACATCAAGAGCTAACACAGAACAAGAGTCAAACATCCTGGTCCTGCAACATAAAGGGTTGTAGTGCCCTCCACAGAGCCCCCATGATTAGTTCTGGGAGGCAGGAGGCATTGAGCAATCACAGGGTGCCATTCAACTGTCTGGGACCTGCTTGCGCTGCTCATTGGCCAAGAATTAAATCCATCAGGTCCTTCCCCCTCAGGACCAGTTCAAGAGTTCAGCACTGTTTCTGGCTCCAAGATGTCTGCTCCCCTCTCCACATTTCCCTCCAAAAAACACCTGCCAGGCAATAACAAAATCAATAACGACAAAGTGCACACCCCTAGTTTAGTTTTGCAATCAACAAGGCAGATCTTCAGCTTCTGTAAACTGGCATATCTCCACTGAAGCTCTGTTCTATTAACAACAAAAAACTTACCAGTTTAACAAACACTTAAATGCACAAGACATAAAAACCCCAAAACAGGGAAATTAAAACACAATTACACCTACAACACATATAGCAAAGCACATGTACATAACCATAATATATCAATTATGAACTACCTTACAATCCATAGCTTCATTACTTAACAAGTAACCATGGTCACTAATCTATTTTGTACATTTAAAATTATTAACATAATTACAGACAACACAAACACACAACAAAGTGCATTTACTGTGCTTGGCAGGGAACCCTTTCCAAGGTACCATCATCTCAGTAGTGAGACAAACTGGATACATACTGAAATTGCATACAATTTACAGAGTGAGCAGAGAACCCTTCCCAAGATCACCTGAAGGTACTTGATTAACTCCTGTAGAACTGAATACCGTGTACTGAACAAATAGGGAACACATCCAAAAATAGTGTAATCCCTCCGAAGCACAGTAAATATAGCAAAATTATGTTAATAATTTTAAATGTACAAAATAGATAAGTGACCATGGTTACGTGTTGTTAAGTAATGAAGCTATGGTTATACAGCTTTGGTTTTCTACATGTAATTGTTGATATTAATTAATCTTGAGTTGAATGCTTTGATTTTGAAATCCCTTTTTTGTAATGATGCATTGTATGCACATACGACTATTAATAGGTATTGCGGTAAATGTGTAATTTGTACTATTTGTTTTGCATTGTCATTGCACTGTGTCCACACGTCATTGTATAGTTCAGACGAGATTAATTCATTGAAGGTGTAGCATGGTGGTGGTGGTGCATGTAAGTAAAGAAACCACTCCTGTTGGATGTGTTCTTCCTGCACATATAGGCACCGTAAACATTTGTACAGGTTTCTATATGAAACTGAGAATAGGTTTTGTAGTACTACGTGGCTAATGTCTATGTTGTTTAGAATTGTTAGGATAAATTCTGTTACATCTTCTTGTTGTGGTAATGAAAATGTTGGATGCAGTGTGAACATATCAGCAGCTAAGCGTAATGGATTACTTGTTTGTACTGTTACAGATTCAGATGCGTAGTCTCTGATTATAGTTTGTATTGATAAAACTAGGGAATTGTTAGAGGTGGACTGAAGAAGTAACTACAAATGGTGTAATAGTCAACAGAAGTTGTGCTGCTACATTTGAGTAGCAGTTCACTGTGCTTCTGTTTTCAAATGGTTTGGGCATACATACATTTCTTTCAATGTGAGAAGGTTTGTTGTTTTTTTTAACAGTAGCGCCTTCATCAGTGATGGACACTAATGTCCTTCCCTTGTTTGTTTTTGTTTGATTTTTTTTTTGTCCTGTTGTTTTTGGCATAGGGATGCTTGGCTTATTTGGTTTATACTTACCTCTTAATCTGTTGTACCCAGTAATGCATGATACATCTGCTGTAGCTTTATGTTGGTCAAAGTCTATTAAGTTCAGGCCTTCTAAAGTTCTTACTCTCGATAGTGCTACATAACTCATTCCCTCTTTAAATACCGATTGACCAATATCAGCCAGTACAGTATCTAGACTTTTGGGGATTGTCCTGCGGGGAGCCCTGGAAGCGTGGTTGAAATTGACTCCATGTGGGTATTGACAATGGTGAACATCTGGCGGCCGCCAAAACAGACGTTCAGGGCGCTTTGGCCCCGCCATGGGATTGATCGTGGTTCACTGTGGTTGAGCATGATCTCGTAACATCTGAAAATACCCTAAGTCATGCAACATAGGTGAAACATCTTTTTTGGGTAGTGAGCAAGTGGCAAAAGTTTCAATGAATTTTGCTATCTCTTCATTAGAATTATTACCAAATTTGGGCGCATTCTCTATCCACAGAAGCATGTGAATGTGAGGAGCCCCACGTGACTGGTATTCTACTCTCCAGAAGTAGTCTACTACTATTCCAAGGGGTGGGTTTGTTTTTTTTGCAGAATGATTTTGAGTATGCTTTTGAAATGATAATGGAAATGTCTTGAGACAGTCAATGGATCTAATGCACATAGTTCTCCTGGAGTTAGTTTATTAACATAGGCATTTGTTCTGTTCAGTTTTTGCAGCATTTCATGTAGTTCATCCCAGTTGTATTCAGCACAACTTAAAGTAATGAACCAAGTTGGTGGTCCTAGGTTACGTAGCATACGTTCATATAGTTCACCTTGGCGTCTATACCAGTATTCTTTGGTTCCGCGCATGTTTTGTAAATTTTGTTGCTAAAATGCTAAAATGTTTTCTAAATTTGTTTGAATTTGTGAATCTCTACTTGTAAGCATATCTAAGATACTTTGTGCCTTCACCTCACCCAACTGATTTGTCAATTTCACCGTGTGTGCTCTACTGGTAGAGAGAACACTTAGTTCACTTTCCCAAAACAGGTGGGAAAGATATTGCATACTAAGTCTGAATCGAGAATCCTGACATTGTAGTCTTGAATTACGGTATTCACTCTTAGAGATGGTTTTCTGTCTCTTGTCATGGAATGTTCCTAATCCTGAGGGGAACAAATCCGGGAAGCACTTTGCTTCAAGTGTTCTTTCCCAGATATTTATTGGAATGTCATGTATTGGTTTCATTTGATACAAATCAATGCTGTCTGCAATTGGTTCATTTCCATATAGTGGGTGTATGGTATAATGTTCATATAAATTGGCTTCTGTTGGAACCAATTTCTCTAAACTAGGGCATTTGCTATTCTCTACGCAGACTTCTGGAATGTGGATGTGGAAGTCTGTGTCCACTAATGAATAGTATGGGTTGTTTATTTTTAAGTAGGCAAGTGCTTGCTGTATTTTATTAATGTCTATAACATGTTGCCATATTTTCTTGTCTTTTGTTGCTACACCATTTAATAAGATTACTATCTTCAAAATTTGAATTGTTAGCAATTGTTGCTAAGGTTTCTTCAAGAGGCAATGGTAAATATACTACCCTTCCTCTAACACCATGTACCAGTTGAGTTTGCTTTAGTGTCCCCGAAGTAGTATTCAGTCTAATAATAGTTTGGAAGGGTTTAACAAATCAAATCATTATTTTCTCATAAATATTCAGTGTCGTCAGTACATTTGGGACTTCTTGAGCATCCAGTTCATTTAGAATACACCGTGCAGGCATAATCCTGTATTTCAGATATGACCAACAGTATTTGCAGACAATAACTATTAGTGCACTGAATGTTTTTTGTCTTAGTACGTGGTTTGCAACTATTTGGCAGAATACATCATTTTCATGCATATTTGTATCAATATCTACTTTTCTTACTTGTTGAGGGTACAATAATTGGTCACAGCATATACATATTTTGTCAAATGTTGTGTACTTTGCTTTTTCAAATTGTCTAATTTCTTTCTTATATTTGTCAAATATTTTGTTTTTGTTATGTATTTCATTCCATGTGTCCTCGTATGTTGGTGTTGCAGTTGTAAATTGGGTTCTTCCTTTTCTTTTCAGCTTTACGTTGCAATCAATGTAATCTTTAATCGTGTTGTATGTTTCTTTGGCTACAGCGTCTTTAAATGTTTTCTGTAGTATGAGCAATGCTCACAATGAATATAGTTTAATTACAAATGTCCTAGTTCCGTTGTTATGTGTAGCTATCATTGTTAAATGACGCAGCACACTTGTACACTGTTTATTATCCATACATTCCAAAGAATGACCATGCCTTTGGTTATATCAGGGCACTGAGCAGCTGCCAATATTCATTAGTATCTTTTTCTTGGTGATTATATTTGCTTTGTAAAATTGTTTAATAAAGTTGGCAATTATTTCTAAAGATGTCATTGATGGAATGCATAAGTCTGTACAAGGCCATGACTGCTTTTCATTTATTTCCCCTTTGTTGTTGTACTGTGTGCTCATGTTATCCATCTGTTTCCGAATATTGATAGTATTAATATTGATATGGTGTTGATTAGCAAGCAGTGTTACATTATTTGCAGCTACTTCAATAGTATCCATTTGCGGTGTATAGTACTTTGAAATTTCTGTAAAATAGGGCTCTGAGTATTTGGCGTGTTCTCACTTACCTTCTATAACTGAGCAATAATTTGAAAACAGTTATGCGTCAATGTTAGCCAAGGCACAAATACAGTTTTTCAACAAGTGCATTAAATTTGCTTAGGTTACCATTGACTGTATTGCGCAGATTCTGTTGCAAATATATTATTAATAGCACTAGTCTTTTAATCACCAGTTTTTTTAAAAGAATGTTAGCGTGCTTCTTTACATGTTGGAAAGAATGCCTATATATGTTATCAATGGTATGCTTCATGTATGATTTTAAATGTATACTTTTTCTCCATGTAATGAATTTGGATTTTGTTTTCATATTTGAGTGTGATTGTGTATGGATTTTCATTGATGGGAATGCATATGTCCCTTGTTTACATGCACCCTGTTGCCTTTTTCCTTGTTTTCACTCAAAATTTTGGTCTTTATGTTTTCGATAGTATCTCTTGTGGCTACTTTCATGTTGTTCATTCAGTTGTTTGCTTTTCTCTTGTAGTCTTTTTTGTTTGTGTGCTTTCCAGTGCTGCTGTTTCTTTGAAGGCATCTGACTCTGTGTGTCTGGCAAAAGGGAAATGGATTACTTTCTTTGGTAAAGTATCATAATTTCCAACTGTAGAGCAAGAATTCTTATCAATAGTCTATTTTCCCTATCAATTGTTTCCTTTATAGGTATGTAACCAATACATGTACCGCCTTAAGAATAAACAGAACAGGGAATGTGTTGGCAGGTGGGGACCTGCAGGGGAAAAAGACGATGGGGTGCCCTGGCCAGAGTGCCCTGTGTGCAGATAGGGTGGGCGGTGTATACTGCCACGCATTCAGTTTACACGAGCGCTCCCCCCGCATAGACAGTGGGTATCCATGCATGGGATGTTTTTCTATATGATTTTTTGGTGTTGGTGTGGGGGAGCCCCCTACACCTCCCCATTTTTCTTGCCTCTTCCTCCTCCTCCTCCTCCTCCATCCCCCACATCTCCTACACCTCCCCATTTTTTCTTGGCTCCTCCTCCCTCCACATCTCCCCTCACATCCCCCACATCTCCTCCCCCCCTACACCTCCCCATTTTTTCTTGGCTCCTCCTCCCCCCTCCTCCTCCCCCTGTCCCACAAAGAAACCCCACCCCTCAAACCACCCCCTGTTCTTGCATCCCACCCCTAAGCACCCCTCAGTACTCCACCCCTCAGTACCCCTGCCTGTTAGATGAAAGCCACCCAGACCTCTCCCCTCAGACCTCGGTCCTCTAACCCCTCCCGACAGCAATCCCTGGTCCACATATCACATGCATCCCCCCGGGGTACGTACCCGGTGCGTACCCCATATGAGGTAGGTTTTTCCCTTGTGCATCCTCTGGGTTGTCCCACCAAATCACAGTTATCACACTTTAAGTGTTTACACTTATGTGACTGCTGACAGGTTGAGCTGTGTGAAAGTGAAAGCCTTTGTGATGTCACCATCTGCTAAACTGATCAGCAGCTGGCATCAGTGAAAGTCAAAGCCTTAGGAACATCCGAACATCCGAACCATGTTCTGTTCCCTACAAAGCCTCAGTGAGCATCAGAGCTGTTTTTTCAATCATCAATCAGCAACTTCTAAGTGTTGCTGTAGTGGGGAACCCCCTACACCTTTTTTGTCTCTTCCTCCCCCCACACCTCCCCATTGTCTCTCAGCTGCTGTCCCCACAACAAGGACACAACACTTTCCAGGCTCCCCTGTTCCACCATGTGTTTACTGTTACTGTAATGTATCTTTCAAATTTGAACCAAGTGTGGCAAGTACATTTCATTCGCGAACAATGCAGATGTATTAGAAGTACACATTAGTGGAAATGAGCAATAGTTACAATAGTTTTGTATAGAGGGTATTTATTATAGCCTTACATTTGTCATTCAATTAGGAGTCATCCCATAGGATGCGTTGAAGGCTCTGGCGCTTGATTGTCTACTTCTGTGTTTTATCCCACTCTTCTACTGCCTTGAGAATATCTTCATCGGAAATGTATGATTTTGACAATTCAAGGAGCTCATTATCTTCACTGCTCATGCCTTTTGCATTTGGAAGTTTCTTTTCACCGCAGACCACAGTGAAAGCCTGTGTGAAGGTGAAAGCCTTTGTGATGTCACTATCTGCTAAAGTGATCAGCAGCTGACATCACTGAAGGTCAAACCCTCGGTGAGAATCAGAACTATTATTTCAATCATCAATCATCAACTTTTAGATGTTGCTGTGGGGGGGAACCTCCTACAGTACAGTATCTAGACTTTCTTGTCTCCTCCTCCCCCACACCTCCCCATTTTCTCTCAGCTGCTGCCCCCACCCTACAGGACCATGTGTTTACCGTTACTGTAATGTATCTTTCAAATTTGAGCCAAATGTGGCAAATACATTTCATCAGCAAATGGCGCAGATGTATTAGAAGTACTCATTAGTGGAAATGAGCAATAGTTAGTTACAATAGTTTTGTATAAAGGGCATTTATTATACCCTTACATTTGTCATTCAATTAGGAGTCATCCCATAGGATGCGTTGAAGGCTCTGGTGTTTGATTGTCTACTTCTGTGTTTTCTCCTACTCTTCTACTGCCTTGAGAATGTCTTCATCGGAAATGTATGATTTTGACAATTTAAGGAGTTTATTATCTTCACTGCTCATGCCTTTTGCACTTCGAAGTTTCTTTTCACTGCAGACCACAGCTTCCTTGTCCTTGGGCGTTGCATCCAGTGGAGGCTGCTTGTACTGTACCATAGTCGCCTTACGTTTCTTTCCTCCACTCTTTGCTGTTGCCTTTTTGGAATGAATCATGTCCTCTGGTGGTGAAAGTGTGAGTTATTAAATGTAATTTCATTGTAAATATGAATTTACAATGCAGAAGGTCAAAGTACAAATACGCAATGTATAACGCAAGCCTCATCAGTAATAATAAACATCTGTTATTTGTTCACAACAAGGACCCCACACTTCCCAGGCCCCCCTGCTCCACCAACCAAACCTCTCCACTCAGCACCCCCTTGTTCCTCAACCAAACCCCTCCCTTCAGCGATCCCCACCCCTCCAAGCACCCCCTCATCCTGCACCCCACCCCTCAATACCCCTTGATCCCCACACCTAACAGCATCCCCTGCTCCCACAACCAGCTCTGTGAAGCACAAACCTC
>QEPC01003954.1:270427-281412 GCA_003113815.1 Sphenodon punctatus
AAAAAAACTTTTTTGCTGGGGCTTTTAATTTTTTTACATTGCAGCCATTTTTAAATGGCTGCAATGTAAAAAAAATCCGGTACCCCGGAATCCGGTACCCAGACCGGATTACCGGGTCGAATCCGATAATGCCGGTACGCCCGGTACCGGCATTATCGGATACCGGATTTACCGGTTTTCCCGCCCCTACAATTCACTATCCATCCAGATGCCTGATATTGGCAGATATTTATTTCAGCTCTGTGTAGGATCCCAAGAATGCTAAGAGCTGAAAATTCTGAAGTCCATGTCTGACTGGGTATTTTAAATGATCAAGGCTGGGGGGTGGTGGGGTGGGTTCCATGACTGCTGAGTGGCACAGTTGTGGATCTCCCTCTCGGATGGAGTGCATGGGAAGGAATCTATTGGGCAGCTCCCAGCATGGCTACCTTGGCAGCTGACTTATACTCCCCTGCCATGGACCGTGGGGGAGGGGGAAGTGAACCAGGCTGGCCTTTGAAATTGACATGGCCTGGATGTGAGCACTGGGGGAACTGGACTCCCCAGCACTTGTGGCCAGTTCCTGTGTCTTGCAAAGGTTGTGCCCTCCATCCACAGTGCCTCTAAGTGGAGAACTTGTCTGCTGGTATGGGTGGCTGCCCCAGTTCATATGGGCAGGACATGCAAGGATGCCCATTACCAAACACTTTTTTCGCTTGCCCCACACCAGGCACTCTGGATTTTTCAGCAGTGCCCTGTGAGTGACCGTGAGTGAGTCCTGCATGGCTCATGGGACCGTGCATCCCCCAGTTCCATTTTCAGACTGGTGCTCAGATGACTGGTTACTGGGTGACCATGCGTGGTAGCATTTTGTTTAAAAACACTCTGTATGTGTACATATGTGCATACAGGCTTGTGTTTGCATAGCTATATTAGGGGAATGAAATTACATTACGAAAATTCTAAAGAAATTAATTTAATTCAAGTAATTGGACAAGCAAGCTAAGAAGAGCCCAGCTCATAGCAAAAAATAACTCCGTTTTCAAAGGCTCTGAGAAGAGAAGCAGAGGTAAACAATAAGATAGTAGGCACTCATTGCTCATTTGAGATTTTATAGCAGCTGAACTAGCTGAACCTGGGAATTCCGAGATGATAGTAAAGTTAGCAGCATAAGAATAAAAGCGTTTCCTTCTCATCAATCTTAAAAATGACAGCAACTTGGTAAAATGCACTAATGTGACAGAGGATAAAACAGTAGGGCAACTCATGCCAACTCCACTGAAGCTTAGCTGTTGTATAGGAATGGTCAAATGGCTCTAGATGGATGAGAGTTTTGCACTGTCCATTTCAATTAATCAATCATTCATCTCTATTAATTCTCAATAGACTTGGAAAACCCATCTTGTGCCTGTAGGACACTGGGTGTTAAATGAGATGATATCCCACACCAGGTGGGTGTCCATATGCTTGTTTATTAGGCGTACCCCTCCCCCCACTGGTCACATGGCCACTACTTACCGGACACACAGTCCCCACTCATGGCGGGTTCTTGGAGCATGCAGAGCCTGCTGTGCAGGTGAAAGTGGGCTAATGTGCACCCATGCATCGCCAATTATGGGATGGGGAAGAATACCAGCACGTGCATTAGGTTTGTGCACTAAACCTGTGAGCAGGGGTTGCCCATTTATTAGGCTGTACTTGCTAAGCATGTGAAGGGGGGATGCAGGACCCAAACACAGACTCCAGTGGGCTATCGTCTCATTTGAAGCTCTGTTCCATATCTATTTAGTAGTAGACAATTATACAACAACATTTTACCTTAGACCCTGACAGTCACTCTGTCGAAGATCTTGTCCAAGATTGGAACATCTTGTTAGGGGAGGCCATTGACAGAGTTGCTCCGAGACGTCCCCTGCCTCCTTTTCATTACCGCAGGACCCCTTGATTTACCGAGGGGTTGCGGTGTATGAAGCAGGTAGGACGTGACTTGAGTGATGCTGGTGTCAGACTCAATCTGATTCCGACTGACTTCTCCATAGGGCCCATTTGCAGTCCTATATTGAGGCTGTGAGGACAGCAAAGAAAGAGTTCATTGCTGCCCTCCTAGCGTCTGCAAAATTGTGCCCAGCTGAGCTGTTCTGGGTGGTGCGGGGGCTGGTCATTCCTGCCTCCCTCCGCCTGGATGGGGACTTGTCCCAGGCCCACTGTGAGGAGTTTGCCATCTACTTTGCAGAGACGTTTGCTGAAATCCAGAGTAACTTTGACACCGAATTAAGGGCAGTAGGGGAGGAGCATAGGATTATGGAGGCACCATCTGGTCCATCTTTCTGGAATGAGTTTCAGGAAGTGACGTCAGCTGATGCTATGGATGTTCTGGGGTCTATTAGAGCCACTAGTTGTGAAGTAGAACCATGCCCGTCCTGGTTGGTGAAAGCCTCCAGGGAGATGTTGGGGATGCGGCTGGCGAGGATAATCAACGCATCCCTCCGGCAGGGGAGATTGTCACCCAGTCTCAAGGATGTGGTGGTGCACCCCCTGCTGAAGAAGCCATCTTTGGATGTGGATGCACTCACCAGTTACCGACTGGTCTCTAATCTTCCCTTTTTAGGAAAGTTTATTGAACAGGCAGTGGCACTGCAGCTCCAGACGCATCTGGATAGTATCAGTTTCGTTGACCCTTTTCAGTCTGGTTTTCGCCCCAGCTACGGCACTGAGATGGCATTGGTGGCTTTGGTGGATGACCTCCACCAGGAGATGGATGCAGGACGTTAAATATTTCTGATCCTGCTAGATATCTCTGCCGCTTTTGATACAGTGGACCATGGGCTGCTATTGAGATGATTGCAAGTCCTGGGGGGTCTGGGCTGGACTGTCCTTGGATGGTTCCGCTCATTCCTCTCGGGAAGAAGCCAGCAGGTGGTACTGGGGGCAGAAACATCTAGTCCCCAGGCCCTAACCTGTGGTGTTCAGCAAGGTTTGATCTTGTCTCCACTATTGTTTAATGTGTATATGCAGTCCTTGGGGGAGATTGTGAGAGGGTTCGGGGTGCGTTGTCACCAATATGCTGATGATACTCAGCTGTACTTCTCCTTTTCAACTGACCCAAGTCCTGTCGGCTCAGTGCTGTCCTAGTGTTTGGAGGCCATGGCGGATTGAATGCAGCAGAGCAGACTGAAGCTCAATACCTATAAGATGGAAGTGATGATGGTGGGGAGAGCGAGGGAGGTAGTGGACCCCCTGATTGGGGGTGAAGGAGGTGTTGGCTCCCCTCATAGAGGGGGTCCACCCTCCCGTAGCCCAGCAGGTTTGGAGTCTGGGAGTGTTGTTGGACTCAGACCACCACCAGGTGGAGGTGGTGGTTAAAGCTGTCTTCCACCAGCTGTATCTGGTGCGGAGGCTGCATCCATTCATTTCCAGTAGGGATGGGCGAACGCGGTTCTGAAGTTCGGAGTTCGGCCCGAACTCGGCCTGTTCGGATGACTGAACGCAAACATGAACCCAAATACAAACATACTGAACATAACCGAACACCGAACAGTGAAATGGCCAAACAGTTCGGTCAGTTCGGATCGCGTTCGGGTGAGTTTGGGTGGCAAAAAAAGGTTCACTGGAAGGTCAAACATGACAGGGAGGTGTAGTCAGTCACTAAGGAGCAGACTTCCAGGCACCAGGGGTGGAGAGGCTTGCAAGAAATGAAACTATCTGCCTCCCTCCCCCCTTCCCAACACCTTCTGAGCTAGTCACTGTTCGTGAACCGCAGGCGTTGAGTAGGATTATTAGATTGCTTTAAGTTTCATTTCAGTTTTGTACTGAAATGAAACTTAAACCTTAAACTGAAACCTTGTGTTTGTGATTCCCCCATCTCATAGATAGATAGATAGATAGATAGATAGATAGATAGATAGGGATAGTAGTTGTAGGAACTAGCTTAGTGATAGAGATAGCATTAGTGATTTAGTTTTAGTGTTTGTAGGCATAGACCTGTGCACTTATTAGATAATCCATTTAGTTCATAGCATTTAGAATAATTAATACCAGTTAGATTTAGTGTAGATAGATATATATAATATTAGATAAAAAAAATAAATTAAAAAAACCCATATAAAAACAAAAAAACAAATAAAAAACAAAAGAAAACCATATAAAACCCAATAAAAAACCAAACTCCCCCCAAAAAAACAAAAAAAACCACCCATAACATTTCCTGAACGGCTGAACAGAATGGCAGAACGGCCAAACAGAACGGCTGAACAGAACAGCAAAACCCGGCGAACTAACCGAACTGACGAACCGAACGGACGAACCGAAGGCAGCCGAACCGAATGACCGAACCGAACAGACGAACTGAACGTGGCCGAACCGAACAGCCGAACCCGAACTGTGATCTGTTCACCCATCCCTGATTTCCAGGCCCGTCCTGACCACCCTCATTCATGCCTTCATCGCCTCGAGACTAGACTACTGCAACGGGGCTGTGGTGTATGAAACAGGTAGGCAGGAGACTGGAGTGATGCTGGCATCGGACTTGCTCCTAATCTGATTGACTTCTCCATAGGGCCCATTTGTGGTCCTATGTTGAGGCTGTGAGGACATCAAAGAAAGAGTTCTTTGCTGCCCTCATAGCATCTGCAAAGTCGTGTCCAGTGGAGCTGTTTCAGGTGGTGCGGGGGCTGGTCAGTCTGGCCTCCCTCCGCCTGGAGGAGGACTTGTCCCAGACCCACTGTGAGGAGTTTGCCATCTACTTTACAGACAAGATCGTTCAGATCCGGAGTAACTTTGACACCGGGTTGGAAGCAGGAGGTGAGGAGCACGAGGTTATGGAGGAACCGTCTGGTCGATCTTTCTGGGAGGAGTTTCAGGAAGTGATGCCAGCCGATGCGGTGGATGTCCTGGGGTCTGTTAGAGCCACTAGTTGGGAACTAGGTAGGGATGGGCAAACAGAACCGAGTTGAGAGGTCCGGTTCGGTTCAGTTTGGAAATTCGGTTCGGTTCGGAAGTTCGGTTCAGTCAAACGAACTATTCAAGTTCCATCCGAACTCCAAACTTCCGAACACAATTTGGAAATTCAAACCCCATTGAACTAAATAGAATATTATCTTTTAGGGATGGGCAAAATGAGCTGAGTTCGGAAATTCTGTTTAGTTCAGTTGAAAATCGAGTTCGGTTCTGAAATTCGGTTCGGTCGATCGAACTGGTCGAGTTCGGTTCGAAATCTGAACTTCCGAACAAAGTTCGCTCATCCCTAGAACTAGATCCATGCCCATCCGGGTTGGTGAAAGCCTCCAGGGAGATGTTGGGGATGGTGCTGACGAGCATGGTCAACACATCCCTTCAGCAGGGAAGGTTGTCGGCCAGTCTCAAGGAGGCTGTGGTTCGCCCCCTTCTGAAAAAGAATCCTTGGATGTGGGCACACTCGCCAGCTACCACCCCGTCTCTAATCTTCCATTTTTAGGGAAGGTTATTGAATGGGAAATGGCACTTCAGCTCCAGGTGCATCTGGATAGTATCAGTTTTCGTGACCCTTTTCAGTCTGGTTTCCGCCCCAGCTATGGTACTGAGACAGCATTGATGACCTTGGTGGACTATCTCCCTTGGGAGATGGATGCAGGATGTTCAGCATTTCTGATTCTGCTAGATGTCTCAGCCATTTTTGATACCGTGGACCATGGGCTGCTTTTGAGCTGGCTGCATGACCTGGGGGATCTGGACGGGACTGTCTTTGGGTTATTCCACTCATTCCTCTCAGGGAGAAGCTAGCGGGTGGTGTTGGAGGCTGAAACATCAAGCCCTCAGGCCTTGACCTGCAGCGTTCCACAGGGTTCGATACTGCCTCTGTTACTATTTAATGTGTATATGCAGCCCCTGGGGGAGATCATGAGAGGGTTCGGGGTGCAATGTCACCAATATGCTGATGATACTCAGCTGTACCTCTTATTTTTAACTGACCCAGGTCCTGCTGTCTCAATACTTTCCCAATGTCTGGAGGCCGTGGCGGATTGGATGCAGCAAAGCAGACTGAAACTTAATCCCAATAAGACTGAGGTAATGGTGGTGGGAAGCGTGAGGAGGGTGATGACTCCTCCGGTGGGGGAGGGGGGGTCTGCCCTCCTGTAGCCCAGCAGGTTCGGAGTCTGAGGGGGTGGTGTTGGATTTTGACCTCCGTCTGGATCGTCAGGTGGAGGCAGGGCTAAAGCCACTTTCCGCCAGCTGTATCTAGTACGGAGGCTCCGTCCATACATCTCTGGGCCCGACCTGGCCACTCTCATCCATGCCTTCATCACCTCGAGGCTAGACTACTGCAATGCACTCTACGTGGGGCTTCCCCTGTTTCTGGTCCAGAGGCTGCAGCTAGTTCAGAATGCGATGGACCGTCTCCTTACAGGGACGGGTCGGCGGGAGCACATAACACCTGTGCTCCGCACTCTGCACTGGTTGCCTACAGCATACTGGGCCAGATTCAAGGTGTTTAATCTCATACCTCGGGGACTGCCTGGCCCTCCGCGTCTCAGAGTGATCCCTGCGGTTTACCAGGGATGCCTTCCTGGAGGTGCCCCATGTTAGGCGCGAGTCCACAATGGAAAGGGCATTCTCAGTGGCCGGGCCGCAACCCTGGAATTCCCTCCCAGAGGAAGCTCGCCTGGCCCCGGGTCTGCTGGTGTTCCGCCGAGCCTGAAAGACCTGGCTGTTTGCCCAGGCCTTCAGAGGGGAAGGTGGGAGGGTGGGGTAGGTAGGGGGGTGGTTGGATTTTAAGGATGTTAAAGTAATGGGGGGTTGTTTTAAAATGTTTTAAAATTGAGAATTTTTATTATTATTGTTTGTTTTTTGTTATAAGCCACCCCAAGATGCTGTAGGCATGAGGAGGTGGCTAATAAATATGACAAATAAATAAAATAAATAAAAATGCACTCTACGTGGGGCTTCCCATGATGCTGGTCCGGAGGCTGAAGCTAGTGCAAAATGCGGCGGCCCATCTCCTTACAGGGACGGGTCAGTGGGAACTTATTACCTCCAGTGCTCCATGTCCTGCACTGGCTGCCTATTGAGTAACGGGTCAGATTCAAGGTGTTGGTTTTGGCCTATAAAGTCCTACATGGTCTTGGTCCCTCATATCTCAGGGACTGCCTCACCCTCTGCATCTCAGAGCAACCTCTTTGGTCCACCGGGGGTGCCTTTTTGGAGGTCCCCCAGGTAAAATGGGGAGCCACAATGGAGAGGGCATTCTCGGTGGCCAGGCCACGACTTTGGAACTTCCTTCCTGAGGAAGTAAATAACAAATGTTGTTGACTTTTTTGAGGAAGTCTGTCTGGCCCCAAGTTTATTGGCTTTCCGTTGAGCCTGCAAAACCTGGCTGTTCTCCAAGACCTTGGGGGGGAGGGGGGATAGCTTTCTTTGGAAGGGGGGATTTTGGGTTTTAGAAAAAAAAAATTTAAGATGTGATTGTTGTTTTAGTATGTTTTAAATTGAATTTTATTGTTGTATATTTTACTTACTGTAAGCCGCCCCGAGATGCCATTGGCATGAGGGGGCGACTAAAAAATGTAAGGAAATAAATAAATAAATAATAAATAATTTGGTTACACCCATTTTGACTGTCAGGCCTGGGCCTTGAAACTATGTCCTCAGTGGCCAGATACTGGAGCAGCGGCCAACCTGCTGACACTACCATCTCAGCCTACTGCTTGTCCAGCCACTTCTCCTGTGAGTTGTCCCTAGCCTGCCCTAGCATGCCTCTCCTGTCTGTCTCCAGCCCTTGCTCCACCTCCCAGCATCCTGGTTGATTAGCTGCCAGCCAGCATATAAGGCATAATGCAGCACCAGGAAGTTGGGTGGAACAATATTCCAGAAACTTCTCTGGCTGATGATGCCTTGGCTCCCTTCTAGTCTTGCCTTTCTCCCCTTCCACTGTTGCCCCACTCCAGTCTTGTTCCCCTTCCTGCTCCTGTGTTCCCTCTGACCTAGCTCCCCCTCCTTCTCCTTCTCTGTCCCCTTCTGAGTTGCTCTCTCCTTCATTCTTAGCCTTGCTCCCTGGACTCCTGATTCCTCTTCCAGTCTTGTTCCCCAGTCTTGGTCTCATCAGAAGCCCATGCCCTTGGCCTGGTCCCCTTGTTCTGCTGTAGCCCTTTCCCTCCAACTAGTCCCTTGTTCTTTCAACCCCAATGCTGTCTTTCCTTTCAGATCTGGCCCTGAACCCTTCACCCCCAAACCCCATGTCTGCTAATGTCCAAGAGGTCCCTCACCCCCCACCGCCAAGCCCTGTTCTCTTCTCTACATTTGGGGGTCCTCCATGTGCCACCATTTCCACCAGGACAGGTGTGGGGGGAACCCCACTCCCTCCCAGCATGTCCCCAAACATGACCACCTATAGGGCCCTGCAGAAGGTACCTCTGAGGGGATGTGGTCAGCATGGGCCTTGTATTTTATCTTCACCATGGGCCCTGCATATTCTAAGGCCAGTCCTACTGTTACCCACCTCAGCAGATGGCATGACCTCACCTAGGGTTCCAACCTCCCAGTCCTTGAACATCGGTCCTAGGCCTCATATGCCTCTGCTGAGTACAAGGGACTTCCTCAACAGAGTGAGGTAGACTCCTTCCAGTATCACTGTTCCACCAGCAGCCTCTCCAGAGCTTTTGTCAATAAGCCCAGAGTATGGTGGGACTTCTTTCACTCTTCAAGTCCAGCTGAAATGAATAGCAAACTTATTATCTGCAGTTAATATCTGCCATTCTGGAAAGCTTGACCGTTATCCATCCATTAACCAACTGATTACCACAATGGCTAACCAACAAATTAATAAATGGATAATATCACGATGAGTAACTGGATTACTGTATGGTCATCACTGTATTATCGTGTAACCAAATGTTACCATTACTGGCTTAAAGGTAGGTCTGCAGTGGGGGAGGGAGTAAAAAAGGAAGGAATTATGGGCCATATGCTAGGCAACAATATGATAAACCGACACTGCTGGTATTATGCTGTAATACAGTAACATGGTTAACACAGGGTAAGTCAAACAAATAATAAACGGATCCCACTTGGTATCCAGTCCTTGCTGAGGCAGGTCAGATACCATGGATCTGGCTGGATACTGAATTGTGGAAGATCCCTGTTTCAGCTCTGTCCTCAAGAAGGTGTACTGACCACTTGAACAACACAAAAAAACACCATGGGAGCATTGCAGGGTACTGATGGATATGCAGCAGATGACCCTGATTAACAGGTGGAGCCCCAACTCCTTTCTTTCACAGGGAACTGTAGATAGATTCTTCCCTTTGATTATTGAATTAATCCAATGCCCGACTGCCTGGGTAATTTTACTGTACCTACTGCTGTAATACATGATTGCCTTGAAAATTCCTAATTATATACACAGGGACCACATTATTCCCTACAGCTTCTGAGTACTTAATATTGCCTTTTTAAATTGTGATTATCTCTTTTTTAAAAAAAACAACCAAATTGACTCTAAATGTAAAACACAATGTATTAAAAATGTATATATTTTCTTTTGCTTCAGAAAGCTGGTAGAAACTGCTCATAATCTATAAAGACAGCAAAGGAGAAAAGTAAAGGTGCAACCGCATGAGACATGAACCTGATTTGGGCAGGGTTACCACACATCAGGCAGCCTTACCCCACAATGCAGTGCGTCGTATGGCCAGTGACCACCAAATGTTCGCACTGCCCTGGAGCAAGGGGGAGCAGCTGACTGCTACGTGCTGCATTCTCCAAAAAAGACTGGGGACACAGCGTGTAGCAGCATTGCCCAATGTGTGGTAAGGCTGCCCAGATCAGGTTAAGTCACCGCCTCCTGTGTGTCCAGTCCCCATCCAACATGCCCCGTCCACATTGAGGGCTGCTGTGGGGCCTTGAGCAGCATGTGCATTTACCATCCCCACATGGCCACACCATAGGCCGGGTATAGGACAGTGTGTGGGCTGGGGGGAGGGTAGGTGGGGCAGGGTTAGGTGCCCATGCATGTGGTTGGTGCCCTGGCCCACCCTGGGGTGTGGCAGGACTGCCGACAACTCCCTGCTCTCCGCGCTGGCTGCACAGTGCGGTGGCTGAAATTACCCACCCCAGGGCACACTGTAAACTGAGGCAGGATAATAAATACCTTGGCATTCTCCTTTCTGAGGAAGTAACAGAATGTAGTTCCCTCAGATTAAAAGAAAACACTCAGAGAGAACTCGTAACTTTATCTAAACTTTAGTTAAGAGTATAAATGTTAAAAGTACAGAACCTTCTCCTCACAACGAGAAAACAGAAAGAAATGTGCCAGGCTAGAAGAATAAAGTATTAGAATAGAAATCATGGCAAAGAGCGTCTCACTTGCACTTCTGCGCACAAATGAGCAATAATTGCAGGCCAAAACATAATATTTATACATTGAGATCCATGTGGACCACTTAAGATCAGATTTCAATTGGTCTCATATTTCTGAATCACAAGATATATTTTTGATTGGCTAAACTGATTGGCCCCGCCTATCTGCGAGACCATGTCATCCTCAGGGCTCTGGATCAGCCCCTGCAGTCATCGAGGGGCACCCTCCTTGAGGTCCCCTGGTAATCCCAGGGGGCAGTGATGGAGAGGGCGTTCTCAGTGGCTGCGCCACAGCTGTGGAACTCCCTTCCGCCGGAGGCTCGGGTGGCCCCGGACCTCCCTTCGTTTCGACATCAATGTAAAACTTGGCTGTTCCGCCTGGCTTTCAGTGAGGGAGGAGGGTAGGGTGATGGGTTGGGGTGTTGCTGGGTTGTTTTGGCTCCACTTGGTTGTGTTTTAACTTGTGATTTTATTATTGTATTATTATTATTATTATTATTATTAAACATTTATAAAGTGCCAGTAACAACCTGGCGCTGTACAGAACATACAATCAGCTGCGGTCCCTACCTGTGGCTTACAATCTAAAAGACAAGGAGGGGGAGACAAGGAGAGGGGACAGCGGGAGAGACATGGGAGAAGACAAACAAACATTCAGGCGGATGCGAAGTCTCAGG
>QEPC01003954.1:288609-372143 GCA_003113815.1 Sphenodon punctatus
CCCAGGGATCGGGTCATACTTACCCGCGGCTGCAGGGACGCCGCGGCCGCTGGTGCTGGGGGGGGGCTCGCCTCGGGGTCTCACTCTGTTCTTTTTTACAACAAAAAGCCAGGCTGGGCAGGGTGGGTGGGGGGTGTCCCCCCTTCCACCCACGCAGCCTGGACTCGGGGAGGTTTTTTTTTTTTTAAACAGTTTTGCTGGGGCTTTAATTGTTTTGACATTGCAGCCATTTAAAAATGGCTGCAATGTAAAAAAAACGGCACACTGAAATCCGGTACCGGGGGCCGGATTACCGGGCCGAATCCGATAATGCTGGTACGCCCGATACCGGCATTATCGGATACCGGATTCTACCGGTTTCCCACCCCTAGTAGATATATATTTCTGAATTTTCTTTTTCTGTTTCCCTGTCCATATATTGTATAGCTATATATATTAGAGATTAGATATTTAGATATTAGACAGCTTTATTATATATATTAGGATTATAGGATAGGATATTTTGTATTATACATAGGTTAACTTTAGCTTAGATTCTGTTCATATTATATAAATAAAACTACATGTTGTGTAAAGTATATATTGTGCGCGGTTCTTTCCGTATCACAATGAGAAGGGGAAGGACAACTGCTGACAAATCTGGGGCAGGTGGCCCTGATAGAGGACGTGGCCATGGTGCGCGTGGGTGGGCTGGCAAGTCTTCCAGCTCTGACACTTGTGCTGACCGGTGGCAGCCCACCACCCAAAATTAATAGGGATGTGCAAGCAGAGTTTGGGGGTTCGGTGTTCAGCCTGAACCAGCTGTTCGTGAACACCCCAAATCCGAACTGCCCCCCGCCTGAACCGGCAGAACAAAGTTCAGGTTTCGAATCCATTCAGGTGGGGGCCGGGGGAACCCAGTTTTCCCTCCCCCCTCCAGGCTGCTTGGGTGGAAGCAGCGCTGGGGCTCACATTCCCCTCTCACCCCCACCCTGCCCAGCCTGGTAATTTTCTTTTTTTTAAAAACCACCCCAGGGATTGAACTACCTGATGGTGCCAGGGCTCCAGCCCAAGGTCCAGTGGTGGCAGTGGCAGAGGCAGCAGGTCCGGCTCCCGCGGTGCTCCAGAGCACTTCAGGCCTCTTCTAGGCCTTCCAGAAACTGAAGAAGGGCTTCCGGCTCTGCACCAGCGACAGCACCAGCGGCAGGTCCAGCTTCAGTGGCACTCCGGAGTACTTCAGGACTCTTCTAGGTCTTCTGGGAACTGAAGAAGGGCTTCTGGCCCTGGGTCCAGTGGTGGCAGTGGAGGTGGGTCTGACTCTGGCAGCAGTCCAGAGCACTTCAGGCCTCTTCTAGGCCTGCCAGGAACTAAAGGAGGGCTTCCGGTCCCTCCCTTTTGGTGATGAGGGGCCGGAAGCCCTCCTTAAGTTTCTGGAAGGCCTAGAAGAGGCACGAAGTGCTCCGGAGTGCCGCCAGAGCTGCCGCTGCTGCCGCTGCCTGACTCAGAGCCAGAGCCCCAGCACCACCAGGTAGGTCAATCCCTGGAGTGGGGTTGGGTTTTTTTTTTTTTTATTATTATTATTTACCAGGCTGGGCAAGATGGGGGGGGAGGTGAGCCCCAGTACCCCTTCCACCCACAAAGCCTGGAGGGGGAGAAAAAACCTGAAACCAAACTGGTTCAGGCCGAACAACCTGAACCCGAACAGTTTCAGGTGGGGGGGTGAACCCCGAACAGGCCGAACACTGAACCCCCCCAGTGTTCGCACATCCCTAAAAATTAAGAGACCACCATATTCCACCCCCAAGCTGCAGGTCTTATCAGGGGAAGAGGTGGCAGAGATTATTATTGGAGGAAAGGCATCTGTGAAAGGTAGGGAGCCCCATACTTCCACTAGCACTGGCACTGGAGGAGGGATCAAAGATGGGGTGCAGTAGGGATGTATGAACGTGGTTTGGATGTTCGGAGTTTGGACTGAACTTGGTCTGTTCGGACGTCCGAACCGAACTCAAAAATGGCTGAACAGTTCGGTCATGTTCGGGTGAGTTCGGAAGGGGGAGGGGGAGGCAGCTGAGGAGAAGACTTTCTGGCACCAGGGGAGATCAGGGTTTTTTTCAGAGCCAAATGATACCGATACAAAAAAAAATCTTAGAATTCGATATCGGTAGTGCTATTTTCGAATGTTCAACCAAGTTCGCCTGAACCGAACTCCACCAAACCGAACAACCAAACCCAAACTTGGGTTTCAAACTCAACAACCAAATGTCTGAACCACATTCTGTTCACACATCCCTAGGGTGCAGCATCAGCAGTGCACCCCTCCTGAAGCACCAGCAGCTGGCACTGACAGCAGTGATATTGCACTGGGACAGCTGATGCAGGGAGGCATGATGCTGCTGGTGATGTGGGTTCTGTCGCTGTGAGTGATGCAGGGGCTGGGGCACCCATCTCTCCTGTTGGGTAGGCTTCCCCCTCTGGCACTCCCCTCCATGATTTGGGGGGACTTATTTAAGGATAACTCACCCCTTGGCAGCAACATGAGCAGCCCATTATTCTCATTCTCTCCTAGTGTTTCTGTGAATAGCAGCAGGGCATCCTCTCCCATGCTGCAATGTGGTGGCAGCAGCAGCAACTTGATCATGGATGTCATGGAGCCGAGCAATGAGGGGAGTGAGGCGGAAGAGAAGGAGACTCCTGCTTGTGATGCTCCTCCTGTGGCCCCATCCAAGACTGAGGTAGTGTCCCCCAGTAGCATTGGCACGAAGAAAACAGGGCACCCCAGAGGGCCTGTATGGGACCACTTCAGGTTAGTGAGGGCTGGTGACACCAGAATTTTGGCCTGCATTCACTGTGGTAAGGTGGTGAAGCATGGGAATAAAAAAGGGAAACCTCAGTAACACCGGGATGTTCTCCCACCTCAGAAGTATGCATTGGGCAAAGATTCTGGAACTGGAAAGGAAGTTACTAAGTTAGGCACTGTGGACAGGAGTGGGTTCCTAATCCCTGCTGCAGTGAGCACACCCTCATCCTCTGCTCATGGCAAGGGGAATGAGGCAGAGCACTTCAGCAGCCCTATCTTGAGCCCCCTGTGAGCAGCAGCAGCAGCAGCAGCAGCAACAGCAGCAGCATCAAACCACTATGGAAGAGCTGGGGTTTGGGCAGTTCCAACATGGAGGGTGTCGTCCAGTGGCAATCGAAATCACCAGGACAGTAGGTGAGTTGATTGCGTTGAATGACCAGCTGTCATGTATCCTGTATATAGGCATATATTTTTGACCATCTGTGTTTCAATATATTGGAAATCAGAATTAGCCTCTCTGTATGATGACCAGGGCCCCGATTCTTCTGCAAAATATTTTCCAAAATTCTGCGACCCAAAATGGAAAATTCTGCGACCCATATGGCAAAATTCTGCGACTCACATGGCAAAGCAGGAAACCCACCCAGAAAAACCACATGGCAAAGCAGGAAACCCACCCACAAAAACACATGGCAAAGTGTGTTTTTGCCATGTTACACACACATTACACACACAAACTGTAAAATGCAGAGCGCACAGCGGGACCCCCTCCCGCCCCAAACTGTAAAATGCAGAGCACGCAGCGGGACCCCCTCCCCCCCAACTGTACAATGCAGAGCACGCAGCAGGACACACACACCCCCAAACTGTAAAATGCAGAGCGTGCAGCGACCCCCCCAGGAGAACACCCCCCCCAACCACCTACTTACCTTATGCTGGAGCGGCGTCGATCCCTCGAGCGACTGGAGAAGCAGCAGCTGGAGGTTGGGCTGGAGTCCTTCAGTGGCGGCAGCAGCAGCAGCGGCGATCCCGCAGCGGCCAGAGAAGCGGCGGCTGGAGTTGGGTCCCTTGGCGGCAGCGGCGGTCTCAAGTGAATTCCGGACCATAAGTGACATGTGCTGATGTGACCTGCTTTATAAAGGCTGCGCAAGCCCCTGATTGGCTTGTGACCTGAATAAAGCAGGTCCTGGATTGACTCACCGCCAAGGAAGGGAAATTCCGCGGGGATTTTCCCAGTTTCTGTGATAATCCTGCCTAGGGCAGGATTCTGCAAAAATTCCGCGAATCGCAGAAGCGCAGAAGACTCGGGGCCCTGATGATGACTTCCTAAAGAGCTGTCCTATTGTGACCTTTCTACTGAACTTTTGACCAGATACTGGAAAATCTGCCTGTATACTGGAATAGAAGATACAATCACGTCTGTCTCTTAAAGAAATCCACATTTTCTGTTGACTAGAGTCAAGATATGTGACCCTCAAGCAGGGCAGGAAGAGGCCTTGTTTGTTTGGAGTTTACTCATTGTTAATCCTATCTTATATGATAGCAACTTGTTTTAGAATGTATCAACACGCTTCTTACTATGTATTTTGAGAAAACCCTCCCTGTCAGCAGTTTTGACCTGATGTCATTTTTAGCAGACTTCCAAGCAAATTTAATTCTATAAGAAGGGAGAGGAGAAATGTATTTTTCAGAAACAATTCTTTCTTTGGAGCTTTTCTCATATCTATCTGGCAGAATCGGGCAAAAGGACTGGGTAATATATTAATATGATGCATTGAGTCAACCAAAGCAATAATACTTAGAGCATATATTATATCTTATAGATGTTAAGATCTTTGAACTTGTAATAAGACCTGTTCTTTGAACAGAAATGTCCTCTTAAAGTCATGTACTTTTAACTGACACTGTTTCTTTTTACTATGTCTTTATTAGAGGTGTGCATGAGCCAAATTACATTTATGCTACAGATCTTAAGGGGGTGAAAACCTAGGAATTTAAGGGAGAAGAGTATGTTAAACATTTGCTCAAAGCGTTTATGCACCCCAGATTCCGAAAATTCAGCTATCTGGGTCACAATGCAGCTCAATATGATTCATATTTTATTGTGCAAGAGATGGTTAAACAGAAGTTTGAGATAGATCTGTTAGCTCAGGGGGGTAAATTACTTAGCATAACAGTACCAGCATTCCAATGGCGTTTCATCAACTCCTATAATTTTATTCCGATGAAACTTAGCAAGCTTCCAAAAGCCATGGGGTTTCAAGACTGCAAGGGGTATTTTCCCCATTTTTTTAATACCAAGGCCAACCAGAACTATGTAGGAGCCATGCCCGCTCCTAGATATTATGGGGTGGACACCATGATGCCTGAAGACAAGGCGGACTTTCTGGCGTGGTATGAGATTAACAAGGATAGCCAGTTTGATCTACAGAAAGAGTTAGCCTATTACTGTGAGCAAGATGTTAAAATTTTGAGGGAGGCTTGTGTGCGATACAGAAGTGGAATTATGGAAAGTGGAATCATGGTCTTGGCCCCTCATACCTCAGGGACTGCCTCACCCTCCGCGCCCCAGAACGGTTCCTTCGGTCTGCCGGGTGTGCCTTCTTGGAGGTCCCCCGTATTAAGCGGGGGGCCACAATAGAGAAGGCATTCTCGGTGGCCGAGCCACACCTTTGGAACTCCCTTCCGGAGGAAGCTCGCCTGGCCCCCAGCCTGTTGACATTCCGGTGAAGTTGTAAAACCTGGCTGTTCGGCCAGGACTTTGGGGAGGGTGGGGTGAGGTTTTTTTTAGCTCCCCCACCTGATTTATTATTTATTATGTATTATTGTTTTGAATCTGAACCCTGTTTTAATAATTTATATTATTATTGATGATTTTAAATTGTATTTTATTGTATTTTAGTGTTGGAAGCCACCCCGGGCTGTTCGCAGGAGGGGCGGGGTATAAATTTATAAAATAAATAAATAAATAAATACCTCAGGGACCACCTCGCCCTCTGCGCCCCAGAGTAGCTTCTTTGGTCTGCCAGGGGTGCCTTCCTGAAGGTCCCCCGTGTTAAGTGGGGGGGCCACGATGGAGAGGGCATTCTTTGTGGCTGGGCCGCGTCTTTGGAATTCTCTCCCGGAGGAAGCTCACCTGGCCCCAAGCCTCCTAACATTTTGGTGGGCTTGTAAAACCTGGCTGTTCACCCAGACCTTTGGGGAAGGTGGGAGGGTGGGATGGGGTTTTTACTCTCCCCGCCTTTATTTTTGTTATTTTTCTTATCCCTGGATGTTTTAATTGTTGATGTTTTAAAGAAACAAATGTTTTTATGAATTTTTAATTGTACGTTGCCCTGGGATGCCATAGGCATATGGGGCGACTCATAAATGTAAGAAAATAAAAATAAAAAACATGCTGCTAAACATAAGCGTTAATTAAGCAAGCCCATTGCAGCTGGAGCAATGGAGAAAGACCAGCAACCAAGCAGCTGGCCTGGAAGTGGGGAAAGATTACAGGGAGTGAGGATGGGTGGGGTGAAATGGAATGTCATTCATTTTCATGAGTTTTCAGATGACGGTCTTAAAAAGAAACACCAGAAAGGAGACCACAGTATGATACACCAATGTTATGGACCAGGTTTACAACTCAAGTAGTTGATAAAATCAATTGAAATAAAATTTCCAGTGAAGCATGGACTTGTATCTACTTAACCCCAAATATAGTCAACTGTAGGATTTCAAGTCACTTTACCTCCCCTCATGCTGGCATTCTTGTTTTCTAACTGCATGTTACACTGAGGAACAAGCCTGTGGGATTAGGAGGCACCAGCTCTGAACTGGGGTAATGCAGGCTCCACTGCATTTTTAATGTCTGTCTGCCCCATAGTGTCATTGTCAGGGGGTTTGAGTGGACCCTGACTAGACAATTATGAAATGCAACTAATGATCACATCTTCCAAAGCAGATGAGGAATAACCAAAACACTTCCCTCACCTCTCCTCATTCAGTCACATCATCTGCCAGTGCACAAACAACACCTCCCTAAGGAAAAGGGACACATTCTCTCTACCATGCCCCAGTAAGGGAATAGATCTGCATTCAAACTATCTGTTCACCACTGTGGCCAAGTTGGATCTGGGATACTTCCACAGCAACTGATGCACTCTCTCTCCTGCAGCCTCTTTCTCCATCTGGGAATGCTGGAAGCAGAAAATAGCGTGGGTATACTCCTATTCCTCTGCCGAATCAGGACTCGAGGGGTGGGAATGGATAAGTCAGCTCTTCCTGTCTACCCATCCGTGACCAATCAAGGCTCAGGGACTGGTCTTCACAGAGTGAATGTGCGTGCTGGGGTGTGGGGGTGGAGGCTGGCTGGCTGGCTTTGAATGTGTGCTGAGTGGGAGGGAGGAGCAGAGTGTGGGTGTGTGTGCATGCACGCGTCTCATGGGGAGGCGGGCAGTGAGAGTATGTGTTCTGGGAGGTACCTTCCGACACATTAGGAGGCGGCCGGGAGAGCAAGAGGCCAGGCGGGTGGGTGGGGTGAGGGAGGGACAGCATAAGTTCTTCCCCCTCCCACTCCCACTGCCCAGGCCGCTGCCAATAGTATAAACACCTCTTTAAGCTCCCCGCCACCCCTCGCCAGCATTTCTGCCCTCCTCACCAGTCATTATGCCACCAGGACCATGGCATAGAATGTTCATGATAACTACGAGCCGCATAGCAAAAAATGGGGGATTCTCGGTCTGATTTCTCCATCCCCCATAAATAAACTTCACTTCTACACCACTAGACCTCAGAGGACACATCCCTTTATTTTCTGCTGCAGCTCTATGATTTCTTTTAGATTCACACTAGACACATTCTGGGCCAGATCCTTGTTTGGTATAAGTCAACATATCTCCAGTGGCTTCAGTGGACATGCTAACCGATTCATGCATTTTTATGGTTGAAGGTCACCAATGAGATTACCTAGTCTAAACTCATGGGTCAACTGAATTTTCTCCATTAATTACTATATGAAGCCCATTAAATTGTGTTTGTCTAAAGCACATCTTTTAGAAGGTTGATCTACAGTCAATGACAATCTGGCACTTCCAGTTTACACCTATTTTAATAGGAATTCAAAATAAAGCACTAGCAGATCCTGTATTTATATCTGATTTGAATTAACTGTTTTGCCCACTATTTTTCTTTCTTAAGAGGAAGCCATCATACAATCACACCGCCAAAACCTTTCTACTGCATGAAAAAGTTACAACCTTACCATTGCCACTTGTACAAATAATAGCCCATCATTTCTTAGGAAGATCAGCTGCAAAACCTAACCTAATTAAGGCCCTTTTTACACAAGACACACTCACTCATGAGTGGATGCCTCCCATGTGACTGTCATGGCGGGTGGGCGTGCGTGCACACTCGCACAAAACATGCATGCCCACCCACCTCCACCCATCGCCCCCACATGGAGCAATTGGCCAAAATGGTGATTGCTTCATGCATGAGAGTGTGGAGGGGGATCGGTGTGCGCACGTGTATACTGCCCCCCCCTGCACCACCCATGCTGCAGCATGTAAAGTCATCCCCCAACCACAGACCATGAAAGGCAGTTTTCACATGGACCGTGCTGGGTGGAGGGGATGGGTGGGCAGAGCATGGGGGTGCATTCCTACATACCTCTATCCATCTCCACACATGGAGCATAGGGCATTGACTCCCGTTGCTCCGTACGTGGGTGATGGATGGAGGTGGGTGGACCGCGGGAGCCAATGCCCTATGCTCCATGTTTGGAGATGGGTAGAGGTCCATGGGAACGCACCCCCATGCACCACCCGCCCACCCATGCACCTTCCCTGCCCAACATGCTGCACATGCAAGCAGTGCTGCTCCAGGGCAAGAGCATAATACTGGGTGAATATTTGTATAAGGAACCTGGGCTTGAATCAGTGCCCTTGGGCCAGTGGCTGGATCTGGCCTGCTCATGTAAATGGTTGTAGTTTCTGAGTTCCATTGATCCTCACATAGTGCTCATATCTAGGTTAAAATATTATTAAGTAAAAAGAGGTGAGGCATTGGCAAATACACAGACTATTAAACCTAAATCCAATACAGCACAAAAAGCAACAGTGTTGGCAAACTTCATCACTAACTATATACCTGAAGCCCTAGCAGCTACACCATGTATTAGGAGTCACTGATCATCAAGGCCTCATCCCACTTTATATTTTGTTTGTCTCCTGGGAGGACTATTTTTTTTAATTTATTTTTTTAGGTACAATGTGTTCAGTTATTTGGTGAAATATGTTCCATTAATACCTTGCTAACAATGAATCACTGGACTCTTTGGAGACAGCAGCAACGACTGCAAAAATTCTAGCCACGCTGTTGCTGGGAAAGATGTCTTAGTGACACTGATGATATTGAGAATCTGACATTGCAAAGATTAGTTAAACTTTACAGTGAAAAATGGCTCTAGAGAGACTGAGGTCAGATAGAAGGTGAACAGATCTAGACCATTAAACTACCATCAGTTTTAAACTCTGCTTCTTCCCTTCAGGCAATGGGGGGAAACAGGCATCGCCTATGGCTAGCAGTTTTGCTTTTGATTGCTCCTTGAGATTATTTGATATTATTTTCCATACAGAATGACTCAAGGACAGTGGCTGGTAATAACAAGAAATGTTTTTGTAAAGAGAAGAAAACTGCTGCCAATTTCATAGTTTGGCTTAAAATACAGTTTTGATTATTATGATGATTAACAACATGACGGTAAAGAAGAGGAGACATGCCTCCCTTGACCTCCTTCAATCGGGCTTCTGGCCTCTCCACTCGCTGAGACTTCCTTTGTCAAAAGCACCAATGAACATCTAGCTAAATCTAAGGGCTTTTACTCCATTCTTGTCCTTGATCTCTCTGTTACCTTTGACACTGTCGACCATGGCCTCCTCCTGGATTTGCTACACTACCTTGGTTTCCAGTAGGGCTGCACCGAATATTAGAAACATTATTCACGTGCATTTCTGAGAGTCCAAAGACCAGTCCTGTGTGTTCAGGCTGGTCCGAAGACCCATGGAAAATACTTGTGAATTCCAAGGGCCAGGGTTGAGGAGGGGCCAGAGGGAGCCTGTGTGTGTGTGTGTGGGGGGGGAGCTAGGAACCTAGTGGGGGCTCAGATGTACCTACTCTTCAGAGGTGGTCCAGCAATGCATGACTACCTACAGTACCAGGTAAGTTTAAAAAAAGAAAAAAAAACTGGGCATGCTCATACTTTTCCAAGAAGGCACTGGCTGTGTCGGCATACTGTGGGTGCCATCTTGGAAAGGTCTGAGCATGTTCAGAAGGGGTCATTTGACCCTTCTGAGCATGCCCAGTTTTTTGTTCTTTTTTAAATACTTATCTGGCCCTGGAAGAAGCCACACAGCACTGAACCCCCTCTGGAAGGTGAGTCCCTGCTAGGCCCCCACTCCCTTAATACCCCACCCCTGAGGGCGCTTTTTGATGAGACGGAAATGGCAGCTGAGCCCTTTATCAGCCACCATTGTTGCCGCCTGTCTAAATCCCAGGTGCACTCTATCCCCGGCTTTACACCGCACTTCCGGGTTCCTTGCCAGAGTGCGCACGCGCAGAAGGGCACGCATGTGCACATACACTCTACGCCGTGTCTGATGCTCTTCTGAACATCAGACACATCGTAGAGAGGAAGGCGGGTGCCCGATGCCAGTACTGAACTATCCCACTTGTGAGCGGGATCGTTTAAAAGCGCCCTGAGTCCTTGCGAGACCTGTGTTCCCCCTTTCTTGGCCCCCACTTGCCTATTTTCTCCCTGGCCAGTGGGAGACTGGGAAGGGGGATTAGGGGCCTAGCACAGGCCTCCACCCCCTTCCCTACACTCAGCAGAGGATTTTCCAAATTACAAAGTTTTGGGGCCCTTTCTTTGAAACTTGGAAAAAACAAGATGAATGCTCCAGTCCTCAGTATTTTCCAAGGAATTTCGGCACTAGTTTCCGGGCCTCTGTTCTTGACTGGTTCTCTTTGTATCGCTCAAACCACTCTTTCAACATTTATCTTGCTGGTACTTCCTCTCTGTGGGAGTTCCGCAAGGCTCTATCCTGGGCCCTCTTCTTCTCTTCTCTTCTCTTCTCTTCTCTTCTCTTCTCTTCTCCCTTTACTGGTTAAACTCACTGAAACCCACGGCTTCCAGCAACTCTCGCTCTCCTCTCTCGTGTTTTCCAGCCCTACCTTACTGTTTCCACCACAAAACTCTCTCGTCATACTCTCGCCTTGATTACTGCAACTTCCTCCTTACTGGTTTTCCCTGTTCTGATCTTGCCCCCCTCATCTCCATTCAGTGTTCGGCTGCCAAAGTCATCCATGTTTCCCATCACTTTCTCAATGTTCAGCCCCTCTTCTCCACCCTACACTGGCTTCCTTTACATGAATACATTCAGCATAAGCTCCTGGTCTTCACCTTCAAGGCTCTTCATGGCCTTACTCCCCCATATCTCTCTGCTCTTGTATCCCACCACACGTCTCCTGCCCGGGAGCATCGCTCCTCCTCAGTCCCCACTCTTGCCTATTTGTACCCCCTTGCTCCTCTAAACATCTTTTCCCCTTCTCTCTTGCTGCCCCTCATGCCTGGAACTCCCTCCCTGGATACGTTCATTCTGCTCCCACCCTCCCTCTCAACTTTCAGATCCCTCCTGAAAACCTACCTCTTTTGTCAGGCCTTCCCTAGCTCATCATGAGTGAAATTGCATCCTCTTCCCCCCTCACTCAGAATCTACTTTCCTTTAACTAAGTGATACACGTGCACCTGCAGCTTCTCAACCCCATGAATGTACTCTTGTCTCCGCTGATGTTCACCTCTCCCTTGTCTCCCCCTCCCTTGTCTTTTAGATTGTAAGCCCCTGGGGGTAGGGACCTGTCTATAACTATTGATTGTACAGTGCTAGGTACACTGCTGGTGCTACATAAATTAATAAAATATAATAATAAACAAAATAAATACTAATAATACTAATACTACTACTACTAATAATAATAATGCCAAAGAAGTCATGCCTTGTGTAACAGATGGTGTGTGCACTCACTAGCTGTTGACATAATGCAGGCCCAATTTGGCCTGCTCTGGCCCAGTGTTGACTCCGCAAGTTTGTTCTGAGCCCACCAGATGTGGGTCCAGTTCAGACCCCTGTGGGACTGGCAACCGGGCTGGAAATGTGGGCCAGGAATGAACTGGGCCCACGGTCCAGTCCCACGAGTCACCCAGTGGAGGATGAACCAGGCAGCCACGTCAGTTCGTGTGCCCACCTGGCCAATCGTGGGGGTCACCATAGCAGCCAGCCATAGCTGCCTGTCATGGTGGAGGATGGGGCACCAGTCACAATGCAGGGAAATAACTGGGTGTCCATACGACCCCCTCTTTCTGACCAGGTCCGGCAACAGGAATGTGTTTTCCCACCACCAGAGCTGCCCCGGCTGGGAGTAGCCCTCCCCTCCCCACCCCTAGGTGGGATGATGGCTATACCGTCACTTGTGTTAGCACCCACAGACTCGGAAGTAGACAAGGACTGAAACAAATATTCACTGCAAACACGGAATTTGTCAAATTTGCTCGCTTTCATTTGGGTCCGATGAAGTGAGTACAAAACACGGTTCATGCCAGCATCTTTTAGATATCTGCTTTGTGTTTTTCAATTACTTTTTTTTCTTTCCTGATCATTTTATTTTGGATATTCAGTTACAAAAATTGTCAAACCTCCTCATCCTCATACCTCTTAGAAAAATGGGTTTTAACAGACTTGGAGTGTTATCTGAAAATGTGAATAATATGTGAGAGCCAGTGTATCCTAGTGGATAAGAAGATGGACTGGGAGACCAGGGTTCAAATCCTGTCTTAACCATGAACTCACTAGGTGACCCTGTGCAAGTGCGCTCTCTCAGCCTCACTTTCCCATGTGTACAATGGGAATTATGCATCCCTCTCCTTTCCTTGTCTATCATATTATAAACCCCCTGGGGTAAGGACCTGTCTCAAAAATCATTGTTGAAGCTATATAAATAGTAATTTGCAATACAGGACTAGCTCTTTGTTTCAATAATAGAGTAGAACACAGGACAAACTGAACTAGAGTCACCATTCCTGCTCACTACCTCAGATCTGGAGGGGAGTAATTTAATTTAATTGTATTTATTTATTTATTAAAAGACTTCATATCCCACCCCTCCTGCCACAGGCAGCTCGGGGTGGCTTACAACAACATAAAAACAATTATAAAACCATAAAGTTATAAAAACATACTACTCTCCCCCCATCCCTCTCTCCCCCACCCTCTACCAATCTCCCCCGCCAAATTCCTGATGGAACAGCCAAGTCTTACAGCTTTTTTGAAAGGAGGGAAGGCCCAGGGCCAGATGCATCCCCACCGGAAGGGAGTTCCACAGCCGCGGTGTGGCCACCAAGAATGCCCTCCCCTGCGTACACCACCCCCCCGGAAAACTTGGGGGACCACAAGACAGGCATCCCCCAATGACCGCAGGGGCTGGTCCAGTACACAGGGGGTGAGGTGGTCCCACAGATAGACAAGGCCCACACCATTTAGGGATTTATAGGTTAAAAACAACACCTTGAATTGGGCTCAGAAGACTATTGGCAACCAATGCAGAGGACGGAGCACTGGTGTAATGTGCTCCTGGTGGCCCAATTCCACCAAAAGATGGGCCGCCAGATTCTTCACCAGCTCCAGCTTCTGGCCCATCACCATGAGCAGCCCCACGTAGAGTACGTTACCATAATCTAGTCTTGAGGTGATGAAAGCATGGATGATGGTGGGAAGGTAGGAGTCCGAAACATACAGCCTAAGCCAATGGACTAGATGTAGTTGGTGAAAGGCACTCCTCACCACTGCCTCCACCTGAGCATCCAGGCAGAGTTGCGCATCAAGGAGTGCCCCCAGACTCTACACCTGGGGAACCAATGGAGGACAGGCCCCATCAATGATGGGGGCTGTTAACTCCATCGCCTTACTCACCAGCATCACCTCCATCTTGTCAGGATTCGGCTTCAGTCGATTAGCCCTCATCCAATCCCCCACAACCATTAGACACCAAGTAAGCATGGAGACTGCAGGGTCTGGGTCTGTTGAAAAAGAGAGATATAGCTGGGTGTCATCAGCATATTGGTGGCCCCGTATGCCAAACCTACTGATCACCTCACCGAGAAGCTGCATATATATGTTGAACAAGAGGGGGAAAAACACTGAATCCTGCAGGACACCACACACAAGGTCTCCGTATGATAAAAAACGCTCCCTGAGTACCACTCGCTGGGTTCTCCCAGTCAGGAATGGGCGGAACCGTTCAAGAATAGTCCCGCCCACCCCTGCACAGTCCCGCAGGGACGCCATCAACATCTCGTGATCAACTGTATCAAAAGCAGCTGACAGATCTAATAGAACCAACACGGTTGAATGACCCAGGTCTATCTCCCGGCGCAGATCTACCACAAGTGCAGTCTCTGTGCCATAACCCAGACGAAATCACGACTGAGAGGGATCAAGAAAACTGATGCGGTCAAGATGCCCCTGAAACTGCTGAGCAAACACCTGCTCAATAACCTTCCCTAAAATGGGAAGGTTAGAGACAGGTTGATAGTTGGCAAGGGAGTCCACATCAAGCAATGGTTTCTTGAACAGAGGTCGCACCCCCACCTCTTTGAGACATTCCGGCACTCAGCCCTCCCGAAGGGAGGCATTGACCACCCCCACCAGCAACAGTCCCATTGTCTTCTTGCAAGATTTAATTAGTCAAGATGGGCACAGATCTAATTCACAAGAGGTGGCCCTAACAGCCCCAAGGGTCCCGACCACATCAGCGGGTGTCACCGACTGAAATTGATCCCATAAAACCATACAAGGTGTGAGTTCCATAACCTCAGGTTCCCCTAGTGTAATAAGTGCAGCGTCAAAATCATGGTGAATATGAGCGATTTTATCCACAAAATAATTCACAAACCTATCACAGCGTGCTATAGATGACTCCACTCCATGGTGGAGGGAGGCTGGACTGACCAGCCCCCGCACCACCTGGAAAAGCTCCGCTTGGTGAAATTTTGCAGTTGCTATGAGAGCAGCGAATAAAGCCTTTTTTTGCTGCCCTCATCACCTCTGCATATGCTCATAAACTGGCTCTATGCCACAATCTGTCAGCTTCAGTACGATAATGACACCACCATTGCTCCAACCGCTGCCCTTCTCGCTTCAGCACTCGCAGCTCCTCCAAAAACCACAGGGGCCTGCGGTGCTGTTGCCTGGGCAGCAGACATCTAGGAGCCATCGGATCAATGGCCTCAGTCAGCAGAGTGTTCCATAGTGCGACGAGGTCATCGATGAGATGGTCGTCGAGGTCAGAGGGTACTTCCCTGACAGCTAACCGGAACCATTCTGGTTCCATTAGCCTTCGGGGGCGAACCATTCAAATTGGCTCCACACCCTTCCGGGGGCAGACATGTGCTAAGAGAGGTCTGTAGGAGATAATGATCTGACCATGACAAGGGCACTGCTGATATATCCCCCAATAACAGACACCCCAGCCACCCGCCTCAAGGCCAGTGCAAAACATGAGATCAAGAGTATGTCCACCCTGATGTGTCACACAGCTGACCATTTGGGACAGGCCCATGGTTTCCATGGTGGCCATGAACTCATGCTCCGCCCCCCTGAAGTCATCATCGGTGTGGATGTTGAAGTCCCCCCAGACGAATGCCTTTGGGGATCGCAGCACCACCTCCGCCACCACCTCTACCAGAGCATGTAGAGAGACTGTCATACAGGTAGGTGCACGGTATACCAGCAGCACCCCCAGACTTTCCCCCGCCAAATCGAACACCAGGTGCAGAGCCTCAATCCCTACCATGATTTGCACTTAATGTTCACTGAGTAAAAACAGACATGACGGTAGCCTTCTTAGCCACATTGTGCTCCACAGGCCACCGGCACACCTGTTTTTTGCACCACCTGATGTTGTCCCTGGATTGCCCCAAGTCATGTCAGTGGCAGCTATCTCAGGCTCTGACCTCAGAAAACCCCCATAGTTACAGCTGGGCTAAGACTCTCCGGACCGGGTCAAAGCGGACCACAGTGGGCCAGCATGTCTGTTGTGTCCCACCTTGACTGACCTGGAGGCTGCCATGGCTGGCAGACATTGGCCACTATGGCTGCCCATCATGGCAGGGGTGGGGCACTGGGAATGGTGCATGAGTGGGGCCACCTGCCTGCCTGTCCGTTGCAGCCCTCCACATGCCACATGGCATGGAGGCCCAGCTGCAGGCACAAATGGTCAGTGCCCTGACAGGGCCCAGACTGCTTTTGACGTGATGTCCTGAACCTGCCCGGGTTGGGTCACCGCTGCACCAGCTGCACATTTTTTTAAATACCAACTCACACAGCAAGCTGGCAGTGCAGGAAAACACACAGACCACAGCCCCTGAGGCCCTCCCTAGTGGGTCAACTATACATGTCAGGATAACTAAGGAGTGCATCAAAGAATACTTACCGAATTTGAATGAGCTCAAGTCATCAAGATCTGATGATATGTATCCTTGGATACATCCTCTCCCCCTACAACTCCCCCCCTCCCTCCTCCCCTTACTTCTCTCCTGTCCTCCTTCCCTCCCACCTCCTTTGAGGAAATCGCTTCCCTGTTCTCCTCCTCCAACCTCTCCACTTGCCCCCTGGAACCCATTCCTTCCCACCTCCTTACCTCCATTCCCTCCACTGTCGCTCCTCCCCTGCTGCACATCATCAACCTCTCCCTCTCTACCGGCTCCTTCCTCTCTGCCTTTAAAAATGCCACTGTCTCTCCCATCCTCAAAAAGTCCACTCTGGATCACTCTGAACCCTCTAATAACCGTTCTGTCTCGCTCCTCCCTTTTGCTTCCAAACTCCTTGAACGCATTGTCTACTCCTGTTGCTTGACCTCCTCTCTGCCAACTCCTCTCCTGACCCCCTTCAATCTGGCTTCCGCCCCCTTCACTCCACTGAAACCTCTCTTGCTATGATCACCAACAATCTTTTTGTGGCTAAATCCAACCACCTTTACTCTATTCTTGTCCTTCTTAATCTCTCTTCTGCCTTCGACACTGTTGAACACTCGCTCCTACTTCAATAGCTCCACTCCCTTGGATTCCGGGACTCTGTCCTTGACTGGTTCTCCTCCTACCTTTCTGACCACTCCTTCAATGTACCTCTTCCTAACTCCTCTCCCTCCCTCCCCCTCTCGGTCGGGGTTCCCCAAGGCTCTGTCCTTGGCCCGCTCCTCTTCTCTATTTACACCCAATCCCTAGGCAAACTCATTGTCTCCCATGGTTTCCAATACCACCTATACACTGATGACAGTCAACTCTCTCTCCACTCTTTCCCTCTCCCCCTCTGTTCAAGTTCATCTCACCAACTGTCTCTCCAATATCTCCACCTGGATGTCTCAACACCAACTCAAACTGAACATGGGGTGGGAAGGGTGGAAGCCCCCAGAAGAGCTTGGCTGTAGCAGAAGAAGCTGCAAGGGAGGACTGCCCTCACCTGGGCCCTATTGTGTCATCTCCCTCCAGGTACCTTTATTACAAGGGCAGTGCACTGAGGGTGGCCTGTGGGAAGGGTGGAAGCCCCCAGGAGAGCTTGGCTGTAGCAGAAGAAGCTGCAAGGGAGGATTGTCCTCACCTGGGCCCTATTGTGTCATCTCCCTCCAGGTACCTTTATTGCAAAGGCAGTGTTCTCAGGGCGGTGCCCGCAGGGTGGCGGCCGAAGGGCACTGTCAAAGGGCAAAGACCCATTGGCGGGGCCGTTAGTGGGGTCGAGGAGGCGGAGGCGCCACGGTATTTCAGATAGAACTTTGATGCTGACTACCAGATCTGCTTCGTGGTGAACAGAGGAGGGACAGGGCTGTGGGGATGAGGTTAACTCCCGCCGCCGTTCAGACTGTTTGACACCTCGGCAACCCCACACACACACACACACACCCTTTGGGAATCTTTGGGGGATTGGGGGTGGAACTGTCGGTGGAGTGTCGCTTTTTGGTTGCCCGGCTGCAGTCTGGTAGTTTAGATGTTCAGGTGATGGTCGGGGGACATCTGTATAGGTTATAGAATTTGTCCTGATATTATATCACTGTTTGAAGAACCGAAGGGGTGGGCTGTGTCCCGCTGTGAAAGTGTTTATGTGGTTATTGAGCAAGTATGACAAAGAAAGGAAAGAAACAGCAGGGCGCAAGCTCCGGGAATAGATGGGCATCTAAGCAGTTGAGGCTAGACGATCTTCTTAAAAGTCCTCTACCGGCCCCAGGTTCTAAGGAGCGGGAACTTTTATCTCCATTAAAAGAGCCATATCCCCAGTGTGGTATGCTGAGGATATCCCCCCATATATTGGAGGGGTCCCCAGCTAATTCTAGTTTTGTCACTCCCAGACCCCAGGTGGTGGAGGACTTGCCAGCTGATTCCTTGTCTCCTACCAGTGTAGAGCTCCTCACTGGCCTGTTCCCAGTTGATACTCCATCTAGGGAACTGGAACTTTCAGAAGCGGCACATTCTCGGTGTGAGAGGCCAAGGACTTCTCCTTATATGTTAGAGGGGTTGCCGGCTTTGCCTAGCTTTCATACCTCCAGACCCCTGGTGGGGGAGGTTTTTCCATCTGCCGCCTTGGTTCCCACCAACCTGGAGTCCTGCACCGGTGTGCTGGGAAACCAGTGTTTTTAATTGGGGATCTGGTCTCCAAATTGTATGCCCATTTGGATAGTATTTTTCTGCAGTTAAAATCCCAGTTCGATCTATTGGAAACTATGTCCAAGGCACTTATAGAGAGTAAGGAAGTTCTGACCAGGCTGTCAAGAAATCAGGTCCCTTCTAAAGCCTCAGTTGCTTGCCAGACTTAGGTCCCGATCAATAGAGTGGCTAGAAGTTCAGATCAAGGAGATTTGCTGGACTTAGCCCCCTCATCATCTATGCCTGAAAGTTGCTTTTCATCCATAGTATTTGATGCTTTACTACTTACAGTTGTCCCTTTACTTTCTGGGTTTTTCCCAGCCTGGAATTCGAAGTCCCATATTCAGGCTTTTCTATCTGATATTCTGCATTTTTCTATACCTATCCATTATATTAGGAAAGTTTTGTATCTACCGAGCACTGGTAATAACCAATGTTTGATGGTATATTTTAATTCCCCTGATACAGTCCGGAGATTTTTTGCTCATTCAGACCTATTTAGCTCCTGGGGTGTGTGTGTTACTTTGGTTAGGTGTTTCAGAATTATTCTATTCCCCCCCAGGATGTTTCAGTTCCGGTGTCTCCTTCTAAGCCCCTTAATTGTGGGCAATTTTCAAGCTCCTTGACTCCACCAGTTCCAGCTACAGTTAGGATGTCCAAGTGCTTTGCGCCTCCTGCCCCCCCTTCACCAATTTCAGCTAGACTTATGGATATTGCCAATTATGTGGGGGTGGGCGACTCTTGTTCAAACTTACTTTCTGCAGAAGTTGCTCAGGAAGGAAGGGATCAGGCTCCACTAGAACTTGTGGTTGGGCTGGGAGAAACTTCGGCCCCAGTGGTTGGAACAGTCCAAGGGGATCGATGTACTGAAGATCCTACTAGTGCTCAGATGGGCTTTGATCTGCTCAGATCGGAAGATAAAGGGAATTTGAGCAATATAGATTCACTATCTTCTACCTCCGTAGTTAACAGCCTGTGTGTTTGTTCCTGGAATATTGCAGGGTGGGAGCGGCATAAGTCTGACCCCAACTTTCTTGTCTTTATAACACTGCACCATATTATTTTATGTCAAGAAATGTGGGCCAAATATCCTCTTGAGCTTGAGGGTTACAGAGTATACGATCTACCGGCAGTCAGTTCCACTGCGAGGGGGCGAGCAAGTGGTGGACTGGGGTGTTTTGTTTAGTATCCCAAAAGTTGGCCCTACGGGATTTTGCTCTGATCTCTGCTGCTCAGTTTGCCCTGGGATTTGTTGCCAGGGGGAAGGATTTCACCTTAATTGTCATTTCTATCTACATTCCTCCTCGTAACTCTAGGCTCTATAAGGACAGCGTTTGGGGAGAACTGGATAGCTTCTTGGGTGGCCTCAGTTACAGATACCCTTGTGGGTTATTTATAATATTGGTGGACTTCAATGCCAGATTGGGTCCCGAGGATAGTGCTTTGACTTCCTATTGCGATCCAGGGCATGAATATCAGCCAGAAAAACTCTTGCCAAGGAGATCTAAGGATCTATCTATACATTTATCTGGAATCCAGCTGACAAGCCTGGTGGTTGGATTCCATTTGCACATCCTAAATGGAGCAGGCTTCTCAGACTCTGCAGGCGAGTTCACCTATCTGGGGCCTTCGGGCTCCAGTGTGGTGGACTATGCTCTGGTTTCCACGGCAGTGGTCCCCTACATTCTCGATTTCAATATCAGATCAGAATTAGTGGGGGATCATCTGCTGCTGTCCTTAACTTTGGCCCTGTGTTGTCCAACCTCGGGAGAGCCAGTACAGCAGGATGGTGATCCTGTTGGTCTGAACAGGCTTAAGGTCCCCCCTTGGAGTGAGGTTTTGGCCGAGGATCTGGCTGCATTTCTTGTTCAGCTTCCACTTGTCAGTTGTGGGATCAATTTACCTCCTCCACTAGTAGCCTGCAGACGGTGGAGTATTTTAATTGTATTACTTTCCAGCTGACTCAGTTCCCATGCTTACATGGGAAGGATCGTCCGGGCTCACATAGTGGGGTAGGGGGGTAGGTTGTGGTTTGACAAGGAGTGTTATGCCGTACGTACCAAGTTAAAATGTATATATCGTCAGTACAGGGGAAATGTTAAGGATAGGTTGCCTCCTGAGTATTGGATCTGCATGGCGGAGTATTAGCTGTTAGGCTGCATGGCTGTTAGGCAGGAAAAAGAAGGAGTCTCAGGAAGGAAGATGGGTGAAACTCTGCCAGGCTGCTGACAGGAAGGACACCAAACTTTTTTGGCGACTTGTCCAAGGGTCTACTGTCAGAGAGCCAAGGGTTCTGACATTATCTGTTACCCCGCAAGCCTGGAGGAATCACTTTGGTGACCTTTATAGTTATGTTAGTGGACCTCCCATGGAGGGTTTTCTACCTTTTTTAGTTGAGGACCTGCCCTCTTGGCCACATGAAGGTAGAGAAGCTGGTGGATTGTTTTAGGAAAGGGAAGGCTCCTGGGCCTGATCAGATCCATATTGAATTTATTAAAAAATATAAGGAGTGGTGGATTCCATTACTTGCCACATTGTTCACTGCAATTAACAGTTCTGGTAGAATCCCACAAGACTGGGGTAAGGCAATAATCATTCCTGTCTATAAGAAGGGCAATAAGTCTGAGCCGACTAACTATCATGCCAAAAGCTTACTCTCAGTGGTGGGGAAGATATACTCCAAATATCTTCTGGGTAGGCTGGTGGATTGGCTGGCTGAGTCTAATGCCCTGGCTCCAGAACAGGCTGGCTTCCAAAGCGGTCGATCCACCTTAGAGCAGTGCTTTATCCTGTCCCATCTACAAGCCGAGTATAGGGCTCAAAACAAGGCCTTTTATGTGGCCTTTTTAGACCTCAGGGCTGCTTTTGACACTGTCAACAGGAATATTCTCTGGGGATAATTCCATAGATCTTCTGTCAACAGGAGACTTGCGGCGCTGATTTGCTCTCTGCATATGAATTCTTCATTGGTTGTGAGGGTTGACACGTGGGGGCATGTCACAGATCCAATAGACACCTTTTGAGGTGTGAGGCAGGGCTGTATCCTGGCCCCCACGTTGTTCAACTATTACATCAATGATGTTATCCCACGAATGACGGACTCTGGCTTTTTTCCACCAAAGCAAGGGCCATGGGTTGTTTGGCATATGCTGACGATGTAGTATTGTTGTCTCAAACCAGACTGGGCCTTAGGCATCAGCTTAATGCATTTGCTGCTTTTTGCATGGAAAACCATCTGTCCCTGAATTACAGCAAATGCAAGGTGATGGTATTCACCAGCAAAAGGGCTGGAGCCCAAACATGGGATATATGCGGGCACCAGGTGCAAGAGGTGTCTACCTTCTGCTATCTTGGCTTACAGTTCCATAAATCTGGCACCTGGAGAGAGCATTTAAAGAGGGCCCTTGTTGCTGCTAGGGCCCCATTGCAGGCAATCCTTGGCCTGTTTTTACATCAAGGGAGGAATGTTATTCATCTTGCCATCTGGTTGTTAAATAGTAAGGTGAGGGCTCAATTGCTTTATGGGGCTCAGCTTTGAGCACTTCTTTCTGCACAAGATCTAGACTCAGTGCAAGCTAAGTTTTTGGTGTGACTTTTGGGTGCTCCTAAGTCGGTTCCTCATGCTGCGTTTAGGTTAGAGCTTGGCCATGTAGTCTGGCAGTTTGTTGCCATGGAGGCTGTGGCCAAGCTCTGGTGCAGACTTTTTACTGGACAATGCTCTGAATTATTAGGATAAGTTCTGAGAGACTCTTTTGTCAGCCCATGGCAGGAGACTTGGGAGGTGTATATGTTGAAGTTGGGGGTCTCCAGGGAATATCTGTCCCATAAACCTCTGGGGATTGTCAGAAGAGAGGTCCTCACTAGAATGCGGGATATTAATCGACAATTGGAAGTAGGGAAAATTAATACTTCCCCGCATTTGAGGGCCTATGTGGAGTGGATTCCACCCCAGGGTCAGATGGAAAGTTATCTCCTATCTTCCATTTTGTTAAGGGCTAAGAAGCTCTTGTTTCGGGCTAGAGTCAATGCCCTCCCCTCGCAAGTTTTGGTGGGGAGGTTTCAGGGTGTCCCGTTTTCTGATCGTTTATGTCCAGTGGACCAGCTTACAGCAGAAACTCCGGGGCACATGATTGTTAGTTGCCATCTGTATGATAAGGCCAGGGAAAAGTTTTTAGCATGGCATTTAAACAAGTTTTCAGGGTGTTCCGAACCCTTTCTTATGAGCTCTTTACTGAATAATTCGGAGACTCAGGTTATTGAGTCTCTTGCAGTTTTTCTCTGTCAGATGGTAAAGGACAGAAGGAGCTTTTTAGAATTTAAAGCTCCTCACTCAGATAGATCCGGCTGTAGAGGTTTAGTGAGGGGGCTCCCTTTGTTTTTGTTTCCTTTTCCCTGCTTGTATAGGTACTGGTTATGTTATGAGTCTTGGGGAGAAGGATAGGAACTGTTATTTTAGCGAATTTTATTGGATTATTTATTATAAGTTGGTTATGTTTATAGTATATTACTGTGAATCTGCTATTGTGACCCTAATCGTGTTTGCACACATGTACATGTTTTTGGTATGCAATGGTATAATCCCAGGCAATAAATCTGAATCTGAATCTGAACTGAACATGGTGAAAACTGAACTCCTTATCTTCCCTCCCAATCCTTCCTCTCCCTCTTCCCTGTCAATTGCCATTGATGGGGTCCCCATCATCCCTGTCCCCCAAGCCCGTAGCTTGGGCTTCATCTTCGACTCGCACCTCACCTTCAAACCCTACATTGACTCCGCTGCCAATTCCTGCCGCTTCTCCCTCCACAACATTGCCAAGATCCACCCTTTTCTGTCCATCTCCTCTGCCAAAACTCTCATCCACGCCCTAGTCATCTCACGCCTCAACAATTGTAACCTCCTCCTTGTTGGCCTTCCCCGCTCTCACCTGTCTTCCCTTATCTCTGTTCAAAACTCTGCTGCCAGGATCATCTATCTCGCCCATCGCTTTGACCATGTGCAGCCTCTGCTCTCCTCTCCTCTCCTCTGCCTCCTTCTTCCTCAGCGTATTCTGCACAAGCTCCTTGTCTTCACCTACAAAGCCCTTCACAACCTCTCTCCCCCCTACCTCTCTGCCCCGATCTCCCTCCGAACCCTTGTTCGAGTACTCCGGGTTTCCCCGGAAGGCCTAGAAAGCGCTGAAGCCAGCAGCCACAGCCAGTGCTGAAGCCATCCGGAGCACCGTGCTGCCACCACCGCCACTGCCCAGAGTGTCAAAGGTAGGCAATCCTTGGGTGGGGGGGGTAGGGTGATCCCTGGGGTGGGGTGTGTGTTAAACCACCCCCTACCCCAGGGATCACCCTAGTACCTACCTGCTGGTGCGGGCTCCGGGGAAAAAATTTTTTAAAAAAAATCCAGGCTGGGCAGGGTGGATGGGTGGGGTGTCCCCTCTTCCATCCACGCATCCTGGACGGGGGAGGGAAAAGTGGTTGGGGTTTTTTCCCCCCTGTTTTTACATTGTGGCCATTCATTTCAATGGCCGCAATGTAAAACAATCCGGCACGGGGAACCGGTACCGGTACCGGTACCCCCAATATCTGGATTAATCCGATACTGCCGGTACAGCAAAATACTGGTAGTATCGGACACCGGATAATCCGAACTTCCCACCCCTAGTGATTACTAGTAGGCATCATGGATTTTTAACGAACAAATCACGCCAGACCAACCTTGTTGCCTTCTTTGATAAAGATTTAAGTAGATTCCAGCAATGCAGTTGATATAATATATATTGACTTCAGCAGGGCTTTTGATTTAGTCCCACATGACATTTTCCTACATGATAGAGAAATGTGGTTTAGAAGAAATTATTATAGGGTACAGAATCTATTGAAAAATTGCACTCCAAAAATAGTAATTAACGGATCACCTTGCGACTTCTCAACTTCATGAATGTATCCTTGTCTTTCCCTATCTTCCCCTCTTCCTTGTCCCCCCTCTTCTCTTGCCTTTTGTAGATTGTAAATCCCTTGGGGGTACGGACCTGTCTCTAACTACTCACTGTACAGTGCCAGGTACATTGCTGGCATCATAATAATAAATAAATAATAAATAATACATTTAATGTGGATAAATGCAAAGTGATGCATATAGGGAATAATAATCCAAACTATGTGTATACAGTGCTGGGTTCTAAATTAGGAGTAACCACTCAGGAAAAGGACCGTGGAGTCATTGTGGACAAATGGACAATACATTGAAAACCACAGCTTAATGTGCGCAGTGGTTAAAAAAGCAAACATAATGTTAGAAATTATTCAAAAAGGGACAGAGAATAAAACTGAAAATATCATAATTTCCCTATATAAATCACTGCTGCAGCCACATCGTGAGTACTGTGTGCAATTCTGGTCACCCCATGTCAAAAAGGATATAGTAGAACTAGAAAAGATGCTGAGGAGGGCAATAAAAATGATCAAGGGTTTGGAACAGCTTCCATACAAAGAGAGGCTTGATAGGTTAGGATTCTTCAGCTTGGAGAAGAGAAGACAGAGGAGATATCATAGAGGTTTATAAAATCTTGAGTGGAGTGGAACAAGTAGATAGGGAACGTTTATTTACCCTCATGAGTAGCACTATAACTAGGGGACATTGCATTAAACTAACTGGTGGCAGATTTAAAACAAAAAAAAGGAAGTATTTTTTCACTCAACACAGTTAAATTATGGAATTTGTTGCCAAAGGAGGTTGTCAGGGCCAGTAGTATAGCTGGGTTTTAAAAAAGGACTGGATAAGTTCTTGGAGAATAGGTTCATTAATGGCTATTAGCCAAGTAGATCATGAGAAGGAAACTTATTATAGCGGGGAGGCAAAAACAAAATTTTTGAAAGTTGGCTCACCCCAAGAGCAGAAGCAACCAACATGCTAAATCAGTGTAGTACACACCTAGGAACATTCTCCAGGTGATGGTCAACCTTTGTTGGGGTGTGGGGCCTGGCAGGGGCAAGGAGAACAAGATGGCTGCCACTAGTCAACATTGCCTCACATGCACATGATTTTGGCCTTCAAAATTAAAAACTGTTGTTCCAAGAAGAAAATATTATCCATCGTTCTTTAAAGATCTGATGATTTGCATTCAATCTTGCCAGAATATATTCTCCTCCGTAATGCTCTGTTTGGGTTGGTACACCAAACTCAGGAGATTTATCTTTTAGCTGTTATTGTTTTGCTCACATTTTATTGCTGTACTATTAAAGTATATGATAAATCATTTCATTAAAATTATGTTTTATTGTGTGTACTTGCAGGCATATCTGTGATTAACAAGTACGGATGGGAAAATGAATCCTGCTGCTATTCTGCCAGTGAAGAGACGACGAGACTGTACCAAATGAAAGTACTGTATATTCTGTCAAGGGAATGACGATAAAGTACGATTGGGGTTGCCCAACAGTAGGGATGGGAATTTTGGTTTCGGATAAAACTGAAAGTACCCAAAAATGGCCATTTCGGATAAATCCAAAATTTCGGTTCTTTTTCGGTTTCGGTACTATCGGATCTTTTGCATTGATTTTTGTACTGGATTTTTAACATTGCGGTTTGTCCTCCATTGAAAAACTGCAGTGTTAAAAATCCGGTACAAAAATCAATGCAAAAGATCCGATAGTACCCAAACTGAAAAAGAACCATAATACATGAGAACCGAAACCAAAATTGACCAAAACCGAAATTTTGCCCAGAGTCCCATCCCTACCTGACAGTATACAGCAAGTGAAAGATGCTTTTAAAGAGCAATTTAAACTTCATGATCTTGCCAGCCAAGATGTATGGATCGCTTACATGCAGATATTGACAATTTGGAAGAGAAGAAATTGAAGTATTACAGCCCAATTTGCTATGCTTCATTCTGCAGCAGGAGCGATATTGAACAGCTGAGAAAGAGGCATGCAAAACAACAGACAGAAGTTGAGACTGTTTCATAAGACCACCCACAAACCAAATTGAAATGTTTACCCGTAGCAAGAAGGGAAGTACCACCAGTAAACTGAGACATGTGCATTTTCTGCCAGAAGGGCAGCTTTCTGCCAGAAGGACGTTTCCCTGAGACAAGTACTTACCAAAAAGACTGAGAACAGCAGCAAGATGTTTGGCAAATATGACGACAGCCTCAAGTGCAGAATAGCAGGACTTGACCTCATAGCATATGAAGCAAAGTATCATTTGAATTGCTATACATAGAAGAGAAATTGATATGTGGGCTTGGATTATAAACAACAGAAAGTACTGACTGGTAACCAGTAGGATGATGCATTCTTCAGGTTGCTGCAGAAGCTGGACACTGCCTTCCAAAATGAACTCATCCATACAATGAACACTGTGCGGGACCAGTTTCATAATATACTGAAGACAGGTGGACTGCAAGACAGCTGCTATACAACACAGAAGCTGAAACAGTGGATTGAAGAACATTATGATGAAAGTGTCCAATTTGTACAACCGCTCAATTGAACATCCATGATCTCTTCCTCTCTCACACCCTCCAGCTCCTTGCCCTTACTGAAACTTGGATCTCCCGCTCCGACTCAGTCACCCTTGCTACCCTCTCCTTTGTGGGGTCTCTCCTTTTCTCACCAGCCACGTCCCAAAGGCCGGGGTGGTGGCGTGGGCCTCCTCTTCACTAATTCCTGTCAATTCCAACCACTTTCTCCTCCCCCCTCTCTCTCCTTCCCTTCCTTTGAGGCTCACTCTGTGCACGTCTACTCCCCCTCCATCTTCGCGTTGCTGTCATCTACTGCCCCCCTGGCTCTCTCTCTTCCTTTTTCTCTGAATTTGAGTTCAGACTCACTTTCTTCCTCTTCGATGATACCCCCACGCTCATCCTCAGTGACTTCAACATTCACATTGATGTCCCTTCCCAGGCCTCCATCTTTCGCTTCCTCTCACTAGCCTCCTCCTTCAGCCTCCACCTTTGGACCAAGTCCCCCACCCACACTAACAGTCGTTGGCCATTCTCTTGACCTTGTTTTCTCTAAGAACTACGCTGTCTCTGATCTCTGCTTTGATCCTCATCCCATCTCTGACCACTTCCTTGCCTCTTTCAGTGTCTCCCACTGTCCCCTCACTTCTTCTCCGTCTCCATGCCCCTTCTGTGACCTGCAGGCCATTAACCCCCTGGACTTTGCCTCCTCGCTCTCCCCCCTTCTCCCCTCAGCCTTCTCCTCCTACTCCTCCTCTGACTCTGCCATTTCTGCTTTCAATGCCTCTCTCTCCTCCACCCTTGACTCCCTTGCCCCCCTCTCCTTCTGCCCTGCCCGGTCCCACAACCCCTGTCCTTGGCTCACCTTCAGTATCTGCCACCTCCACTCCTGCACCCATGCTGCTGAATACCTTTGGCGCAAATCCCACTCTCATGCTGACTTCCTTCACTTCAAATTCTCTCTCTCCTCCTTTACTTCTGCTATCGCTAGACAGAATTACTATGTCTACCGCATTGAGTCCTGTTCTCGGGACCCTCACCACCTGTTCTCCACCTTTGACTCCCTCCTCAAGCCCCCCTGTCCTCCTCCTCCCTCTTCCCTTTCTGCTCAGGATCTTGCTTCCTTCTTCACCTCCAAGATAGACAAGATCCACCTCGACATCGCTTCCCACTCCTCATCTCTTCCTACTTCCTGCCCTCTCCCTCCTCCCCCTCCTTCTCTCCTGTCCTCCTCCCCTCCCACCTCCCTTGAGGAAATCTCCTCCCTGCTTTCCTCCTCCAACCCTTCCACGTGCCCCCTTGACCCCATCCCCTCCTGCCTCCTGACCTCCATTGTTTCCACTGTCGTCCCTTCCCTCCTGCACATCATTAACCTCTCCCTCTCTACTGGCTCCTTCCCATCCACCTTCAACCACACCACTGTCTCTTCTATCCTCAAAAAGTCCACTCTTGACCCCTCTGACCCTTCTAGCTACCGTCCTGTCTCATTCCTTCCTTTTGTTTCCAAGCTTCTTGAATGTGTTTTCTACTCCTGCTGCCTTGACTTCCTCTCCACCAACTCCTCCCTTGACCCCCTCCAATCTGGCTTTTGCCCCTTCACTGTACCGAAACTGCTCTTGCTAAGATCACCAACAATCTTCTTGTGGCTAAATCTAATTGCCTCTATTCCATTCTTGTCCTCCTTGACCTCTCTGCTGCCTTCGATACCGTTGACCACTCACTCTTGCTGGATTCACTTCACTCCCTTGGCTTCTGTGGCTCCTTCCTCGACTGGTTCTCCTCCTACCTCTCTTACTCCTCCTTCAGTGTGTCTCTCGCCAACTCCACCTCCTCCTCCCTTCCACTCTCGGTTGGTGTTCCCCAAGACTCTGTCCTTGGCCCTCTCCTCTTCTCTATCTATTAGGGATGGGACTATTGGTATTGGATTAATCTGATAATGCCAATAATTGTCAATATCAGATTAATCTGATAATACCGATAATATTGATACCAGTATATTGGTTTTTTAACATTGCCGATTTTTCAGATCTTTAACACTGTGGCCATTTAAAAAATGGCCACAACGTTAAAGATCGTAAAAATTGGCAATGTTTAAAAAACAATATACCGATACCAATAAATCATATATTGGCTTAATCTGATACCAATAAAACCGGTAACTGATAATTCACCTGGAATCCCACCCCTACTATCTATACCCTGTCCCTAGGCAAACTTATTGCCCCCCATGGTTTCCAATATCACCTCTACGCTGATGGCACTCAACTCTCTCTCTTACTCTCTCTCTCTCTTCCCATCTATTCAAACTCGCCTCACCAGCTGTGTCTCTGACATCTCTACCTGGATGTCTCAACGTCAACTCAAAGTCAGCATGGCTAAATCTTCCCCCCTCATCCTTCCTTTCCCTCTTCCCTGTTGATCCTCACTGATGGGGTCACCATCCTTCCCATTCCCCAAAACCGTAGCTTAGGCTTCATCTTTGACTCACGTCTTTCTTTTAAATCCTACATCAACTCTGTTGCTTCCTGTCGCTTCTCCTTCCATAACATTGCTAAGATTCACCCTTTTCTCTCTGTCTTGTCTGCCCAAACCCTTGTTCATGCCCTGGTCATCTCTCGCCTCGATTACTGTAACCTCCTTCTCACTGGCCTCCCCCGTTCTCACCTTTCTCATCTGTTATCTCCATCCAGAATTCTGCTGATAGGGTCATCCAGCTCGCTCTTCACTTTGACCACATACAGACCCTCCTCTCCTCTCTTGACTGGCTCCCCCTTCCTGAACGAATCCTGCACGAATCCTAGTCTTCACCTACAAAGCTCTTCACATCCTTGTTCCCCCCTACCTCCCTGTGATAATTTCCCTCCATACTCCAGTCTGTGAACTCCACTCCTCCTCTGTCCCCTCTCTCGCCCTCCCACACCTCCCCTGCTGCCCTAACCACCTTTATCCCTTCTCCCTAGCTGCCCCCCATGCCTGGAACTCCCTCCCTGCCCACATCCACCTCACCCCCTCCCTTCGTACCTTCAAATCCCTCCTCAAGTCCCACCTCTTCCGCTCTGTGCTCACCGACTTCTCACTCCCCTCATCTAACTCCTGCTGATACCCTCCATCCAGTACAATCTGTTGCCTGAGGTCTGTGTACTCATATCCTCACCACATGGATCAGTTAGCTATCATTCTCTATGTAACCAAGCCAAGCACATGTACCTGAGAACTCACATCTTTGTGAATGTTACACTCCGTGTCTCTCCCTCTGTTCCCCTTCCTTTGTCTCCCCTCCCCCGCCCCATCTCTCAGATTGTAAGCCCTAGGTCAGGGATCTATTCAATTCATTTGTAAAGCACCAGGTACATTGCTTGTGCTATATAAATGCTTAATAAAATAAAAATAAATAATAATAATAATAATAATTAATAGCCATTGCTTTTATTTCCATCCACACCAACTGGAGTTGTTGTTCAGGAGCTGAAGTGCAACATTGACATACAAGGTGACAATGATATAGATGAAGACCTCACAACTGACTTCAGTGATGAAAATCAGATCTTTATCCGTGCGATGCATCATGTCACTGCTAAAATTAATTCTGATTTGCAAAGCAATGCATGATCACAACTCCTATGAGAATGTTCATGAGACTCATGCTGAAGCCATAATCCGCACATGGTTCCCCATCTGATTCTTGCACAAAACATGCATGACAGTGATGTGCAACCTCCTGAGCTGCACACCCAAATATTAAGCATAGCACACGATATTGTATTGTCTGCTTCCAATTGAATGAAACTCACACCTAAGCACATTAGTCTTGGACTTACTATTCATCAAGCAACCAGATCCAAAGCTATGATCCAGCTTGTAGATTCTGCTGGACACTGCATTAGCTATGAGTGAGTTCAGAGAATACACAGTAGTATTGCAGATTACGAGTCATCATGCTTCAGTGCAAATGAAAATGACTTGACTTTATCCCAGAGAACATTGTTCCTGGACGTTTCATGCAACTCGGTGCAGACAACTTAGACATTGTTGAGGAAACACTGGATGGAAAAGGTACGTTTCATAGAACACAGGTTGTTGGATTCCACCATGGACCTCCAGCTGTAAAAACTGCTTTTGCTGGACTGATTGGCCAAATTAAGGTGCTAGTTCCACTACCTAAGAAATGTCATCAGATGCATTCAGCCAAGATGCATAACACACAGCATCCACTGCCACACGTTTGGAAGCTAGTTGATACGTGCACATAGCTGCACCATAAAAGTTTGGTACAGCGATCACATGCACAGGATCTTCTGTAGTTTGTTATGAAGAAGAGATTGTGCAAAAGAAGAGCAGGTAGTCCCCAAATGGAATGCATTTAACAGGACAATTTCATCTGGTGATCTGCCAGTGACATCAGTAGGGCTTATGCCCATCATCCCAGTGCCTGCTCTAGTCCTGGACACTATCTGGACAGTTATTTGTAAGTGTATGCAAGTCTCAGAAAAACTTCAAAATAAAAACAGTCAACACATTTGACAAAGCACTCTACTGTAAAGCTAAGGAGGCATAATGGCATCAACCAGAGAACTGCAGACATCTGGTTTTGCATCTTGGTGGTTTCCACATTGCACTGAACTACATGCAAGCAATAGGATAGCATCTTGAAAATTCTGGACTTGAAGATGTTTGGGTGGAGGCTGGGGTTTACATTGAATGTACAGTCAACAATATTCTCCATGGCAAAATATGAAACCATGCTGTTCGCTGCCATATACTCACAATGGAAGCCCTCTGGCAAATTTTACAGGATAAGTTCATGCCCTCATTGTCTAATACTGATGAGATACATCAGAGGGTAGCCAAGGTGTGTAATGCAATCTGCAAAGGCTTTCGTTCCAATGATGACCTTCCTGTGCAGTCTGCAACTGTTAATGGATGTCTGTACATCTCACAGCTTCTGCATGTATTTACATCCAACATTGAAAATCCAACATTCAAGTACTGGCTGCAGTACATGAATATGGTGCAAATATTGTTGGATTTCATTTGAGCTGAGCTTGATGGTGATGGTGTGTGGCGGCATCTACACACAGCTACATTCACAAGAATGTGGCCTTTATTGATGATATATGATCACGCAAACTACGCCAAAGGGGGTGCAGTGTACCTTGCCAAGATGCAGCAACTTCCATCCGTTGCTCCAGCAGTCTATAAACAGTATGTAGATGGTCATTTCACAGTGAACTGCAGTACATGCCGTTTCAGCCATGTTCCCACGGACCAGGCAGTTGAATATGTGAACAGAAGTGGGAAGGTTTTGGGTGGTCTCATTAGTATAACAAGGAATGAGTCTGCAAGAGATTTCTGGTACCTAACGTACAATCAGCATGCTTGTCTAGCAGAGGACACCCATAAAATGTTTGGACTAGAAAAAGACAGATCTAGTTCTGCTCATATCAAGAGAGGACACAAACGAATGAAGAGCAATGAAAGTGATGTAGCAAAGCTTACTGAGCAGCTACTGAAATTCAAGGTCTTTAATCGAGGTGACAATCTCATCTGCATATCATCCAAGGATGTGGCTCTTGACGACATCAAGCAGAACTTGCTTACAGCCTATTCCCATGGACAGGAATCTCTTTCTGAAATAGTGGCAAAGTGTCTTGGGCCAAACCCAACTGTGCCCTTGATGGACAAGCTACCAAAGCACAAGCCCAAAACCTTTGCAGCAATGTACAGTGTTCATCTCCCTACAAAAAAAGGCTAGAAAGGAGACCACCATCAAAGCTGATCGTCACCTGATCCAGTACCATCTGGTTGCTGCAGATGCTAAATGGAAGGCTGACACTGATGATCTCCTCAGGTATGAACTGTCACCAGTCCCACTTGCTCTTGTTAATACTGATGGAATTCTACATAGGTGCAATAAATCAATCCTAGGCCAGATAATGGAGGGCAACATACACAGGATTTGCAAAATCCTTCAGGAATGTTTCAATGCTACGTCATAGTTGGCATGGGATTGGTGCAAGCTCTAGGCAAATCCAGTGGAGCAAAAACATTTGGAGATTTAGCAGACACCTTCTGCTGTACATTGTTCAGCCATATCACCACTGAAACTACAGAGTTGATGTCATCTTCAATCGCTACATACCAAACTTCATCAAATCCAGAACTCGGAAACATCGTGCTGGGTCAAACAGGAGGCTGATACATCAAGTCATTGACAACCGTGAAGTTCCCCTTCCTCATCAATGGAAGACATTCATTGACATGCCTGAGAACAAACATGATCTCACAGATTTCCTGTCTCCACAGATAATGGTTCATTGGAGATGATTCTGAAAGCACAATTTCTGCAACAGAAAAGTTTGTTATCCAGTTATACTGCCCAGTCTCAACCCTTTCATCCACTGATAAACTTCGTGGCCATATATTCAGGACAATGTCCATTCAGGACAAAGTCCCCAGAACGGTTACCACCAATTTATGATGCTTTTGAACTTCACATCAGGAAGGCGCATTACTAAACGACTGTCTGGAAGAAGTCCATGGAAGCAAAGCTGGTGTTGCCATCAGTCTTTCACAGTGCATGGATGCATGAAGGCAGCGGAGGTTTGAAACCAAGACTTAGTACCAATCTGCAAGCAGTTCCCTCAAACTGTGTTGCATTTTCTGGGTGTGGCTGTAAGAAGGAATGCCAAGGATGAATGGTCAAACTGTTCCTATGTCAGGAAGAACACAGCATGCTCAAAAGATTGTAAATGTGCTTGCACTGTTGGCAGACGTTGCTACAGTCCACTAACTGTAGCTTTGTATAATCCAGATAATTTAGACAATTATGACGTACAGAATGACAGTGATGATTCATCATAGGATCGCAGTCAAATGTTGGCCCTCTTTGCAGACATAATTGTAGTTTTGGTTACATGAGCGCATTATAATTGTATTTCTTTGTTTCATGTACAAGAGCAACTATATAGTACTCTATATATGTATGTTGCCAAAAAAAGTATTGATATTGTTTGTGATGAGTACTAGTAAATATGCTGTTTTAATTCAGTTCCATGTTGCCTGACAGAAAGCTTCATTGTTTTTTGTAAAGTAGATTATTAGGGAGATGACAGTGGAATTCATGGAGATAAGAACACAGATAATATTTTCTTCTTGGAATGATAGCTTTCAAGTTAGAAGGTCCAAACTATGTGTGTGTGAGGCATTGTTTGCCAGTGGCAGCCATCTTGTTTTCCTTGCCCCTGCCAGGCCCTGCACCCCAAAAGAGGGTGACCATCACCTGGGGACTGTTTCTAGGTGTGTACTGGACCAGTTTTAGCATGTTGGTTGCTTCTGCTTTTTTGGGTTGAGCCAATTTAAAATTTAGTGTTTTTTCTTGACTTTGCCTCTTCACTATTACTGTTGGGAACAGGAAGTGATCAGCAGGCAATGGATGGTCCATTGTGACTGCTGGTACTTCTCCCATACGACCAAAATTGGCCACTGTCAGAGACAGGATGCTGGGCTTAATGGACTATTGGTCTGACTCAGTATGACATTTCTTATGTTCTAAATAATAAATAATAAAAAATCCAACTTTGAACCTGGAAGAGGTGTCAAGTGGTGTTCTGCAAAGATTGGTCCAGGGTCCAGTAATCTTTAATATATTTCTTGATGATTTAGAGGAAGGTTTGGACAGTATATTTACCAAATTTGCTGGGGGAATTGCAAACTCCTTAGAGGATAGAATAGAAATTCAAAATGATATTGATAAATTGGAGCTCTGGGCTGAAAACAATTAGGGTTGCCACCTTAGGTATATTTTTCTAGGCCACATATGAAAAATACATGTTTCCACCTATGTATATTTTTTCAGGCCACTTATGAAAAATACATGCTTCGGGGCCTGCATTGGCACCAATGGTACCAATGCAGGCCCTGCAACATGCATCCTTCATAAGTGGCCTGGAAAAATATACATAGGTGGAAACATAGGTGGAATACATAGGTGGAAACATGTATTTTTCATAAGTGGCCTGGAAAAATATACCTAAGGTGGCAACCTTAAAAACAATAGAACAAAATCCCCCAAAGACAAGCTTTGACAATGGTTCCATGGTTGCACAAAAATGTCGACGTTCTGTGACCAGCTTCATCATTAAATTTAGTGGTGATGCCAGTGCTAATGGCAGCAAAATTTGGCCCTCGCGCTAACAAATGCATGGCAGCTGATTGAATGGTCAGATAAGGTGCCTGGTGCAGCACATTAAGCAAAATGGCTAAAGCTACCCATAAGAAATGCATAAAATCATTCAGCTGCCATACAGAAAGAAAAGCCAGCTTCAAAGGGAATTTGTAGTTGTTGTGGAAAGCACTTTTACACACAAAGGAAAGCAATCTTGCATGTCCCAATAGGAATTTTCTGTGCCTTTCTCAATTGAAATCAGTCGTTGCTCAATTATGATCTCTCTTTCTCTGTGCTTTGCAGCTTTAATGCAATGTTCTGAAGGGCTGGCAGCGTGCATCCAGCTTTTAATCCATAATAATTGAGCAGCATAAAAATGTAGCTCAGATCTCAAACAAGACAACACAAAACAGTAGTGGGAAGGGCAGTTGTGTGAAATATTAAGCAGCAGTTGGATAATGACTAATAGGCCTCAACATAAATTGACCAGAGCTGATTATAGGGACTTGTGACCAACTCGACTACAAATAGCACTCTGGCCACACCCTCCTCACTCTGTTCCATTAGCAATTCTGCTTCAGGCTCTTGCTATAAGCTTCTCTTGGCCAAACAGAAAGACAAATTGAAAGGAAAAGAAATAAATGGTTTTCCCACCTGCAAATGGATGGTATATTTTTACTTTTTCTCACCTGCAAAATCAGGGATGGGGAACCTGCAACCCATGAGCTAAATCTGAATCCACCAGATATCATAGCTTAAAACATTTGTCAAAATACTGACTTTGAGAATTCAAGAGAAATTTGGCTGAAATAATTTTTCACATTTGTAATTTTGTAAGTGTTAATATTTTCATTTGAAATTTCAACAATGTAACAGGGGAAGCCTTGCCAACAAAGTCAGGCAGAATCAGGGCCTAAGCAGCAGTCTCACTCAATGAATTAGCAACAAAACTCTCTCATTATTCAACATACCTCCACCATAGTCTCACTCAGGCCTTGTCTGCTTGCCTCTGCTTTCATCAGGCTTGCTCAGTTTAGGGCTACCTCCCCAGCAGCCTCTCAGCATTTAAGTCACATTCAAAGTCAAGGCAACCCCTGTTTGCCTGTAAGGCTCCCAGACCCTTTTACCTGCTTCCCCAGCAGTCTCTCATAAGTCCATCCCTTTACAACAGTAGTCAACAAGCCCCTCTCCTGGGCTTAGAACAGAGCTCTCTCCTCTCTCTCCTCTGTCTCCTGCTCCATCAGCAGCCTTTACCAAACTGACTTGTTTCCACTAGCTCTCCCCTTGGGCATCTAGAGTGTGTACAGCTGAGTGGAGTTGGGGGAGTGGAGAAGAGGAGTGCCTTGCCTGCCTGTTTCCCAGAGCTCATTGACTGTTTCCACCCCCTGCCAGGTACTTGCCCTTTGGCTGACGCCCAAGGGGGCCCCAGCCCCTGTATGACACCTAAAGGTGTTGGCCGTTGTCAGGGCCGTTTGCGGGGCCAAGGTGGCGGTGGCATTCCCCTCTTTGACGGACATCCTCTGAGCAGCCGATGGAGATTGTGCTGGCAAGTGGACCTAGAGAACTTAGGACATTTGTGAACTCCCTGCTGAGGATCTGCTATGCCGTCCTGCGCTGTTCTTGGGGACCACTTACCTGTCAGCTGTGGGAGGTCAGAGCTTGGCGTCTGTTCGGGGGCAGGGTCAGTGATCTGCGAGGGGAGAAAAGCGCCTGGTGAAACTATGTAAAAGGGTGTGTGCCCCTGGGAGCGCCCTCGAAATGACTGGGAGTAGGAGAGTGATTTGTGTTTCTGCTAAACCAAGCATATATTTGCTGTTTTGAAGATGCAGGGACAAAAACGGGCATGGCCAGAAGCAAACTTTCCCTCCCAGCCTCCCCCTAAGCACCCTAAGGAAAGGAAGACTGAGAACTTTTTACTTCCAGCTTCAAAGGAACATGGTGAGGAGGGCTTTTGTGAGACCGTTATTCCCCTCTCCAATCGTTATCAGCTGCTGCAGAGGAGAGAGGGGTGGTGGGCCTGGAGTTGGGTTCCACCAATCAATCCCCCCTCCCCCCCGCCGGCATTCCAGTGGGAAATGTATTCCTGTAGGCGATTCTAAAGATCTGAGAAATGGGACCCTTACTGGCTATGTTGCTGAGCATGTGCTTCTTACTACTCAAACAGTACGTCTTATATTTGCCCAATGCAACCAGTTAAGAGGGAAACTGGAGGACTTGCTTTCTGCAGTGCACAAGGGTAACTTGGGACCGGCAAGGCCCTCCAGCTGACTGATTTAAATCTAAACCCCTCAAACTCTAACAGACATCAAGATCAAACTCTACAATCTCTAGAGGCCATGATCCAGCCTGTTTCGACTTGAAGGTTAATCTCTCCTTCATTCTGGCCTTGTAGCATTTGCTCCTGGAACACTGCTGACTGGAGGTCAAAGAAATGTAACCCTGATTTTTGAATTATTTACAGTAATTTGATATAATACTGATACAGGAGACTTGGTCTAGGACCTCCATAGAACTTGAGGGTTATAAAGTTTATGAGATATTTGCATCAGCAGCAGTAGTCAAAGGCCGCCCAAGTGGGGGGATTGTTTGCCTAATTGCAAATAGCTCTACAATTAAATTGATTTAAGGTAGCTTATTCACCCCCAATCGCATTAAGTGTAGAAATTAAAATTAATTATTTACAATTTTGTATCATTACTGCATATATTCCCCCAATAAATGCTAAATTATACAGAAACTGTTTTTGGAATTAACTTGAGATCTTTCTGGAAGATCTTATGAGTAATTCAGCCACTCACCAGCTGGTATTGCCAGGAGATCTAAATGCAAGATTGGGGATGAATAATGACGCACTCGCTCCCTACTCTGCTTCTGCGGGTCAGGAAAATACTTTTCCTTTATTCCAAAGACTATCAAAAGATCTATGATTAATAGTTCAGGATTGGCCTTAGCGGATCTTCTGCTTAAATTTGAACTGTATCCATTAAACGGCTCCTTCTCCTGTGACCCTGAAGGCGAATTTACTTTTCTCTCCCATTTAGGAGAAAGCCTTGTTGATTATATTATCATTACAAAAGAGTTAATATATCTGGCTGACAGTTTTCAGGTTGATAGTTTCAATCGTAGTGACCATCTTCCACTAACAGTATATTTTAACTGCCGTTTGAGGAGAGAAATCATGGTAGATCTCCAATTAGTTATGGCTGTTCAACAGCCTGATTATTATTCAAGGACTCCTTGGAATGATACATTGGCAAATAATATGGAAACTTTGTGTCAAACCCCAATGTGGCTAGAAGTTAAGGAAGGCCTTTCTCTATTGTCTCTGAATGAGGATAAGGTAATTGAATAATGGTATAATCCTGTAATTGAACTATTTAGAAGTTGTTCTATTAAACAACCTAAAACTATTGTTCTCTCTGCTTGCCCATTAAAACAAGCATGATTTGAACTGGAGTGTTGTCAAGCAAAACAAAAAATGAATAGGACCTATAATCTGTATAGGAGAGAGAAGAGGTCAGATGATCTTTTGGAATTTATTAAACAGAAGAGAAACTATAATAATCTGATTAGACAGAAAAGTTGTAACTACAAAATTTCTCAAGAAAAGAAACTACTTCTATCGGCCCAAACACAAGATTCTGGTTTATTCTGGAGAATTATAAACAGAGCTTTAAAATACAATAAGTTTGGATCCTCAGTTTTGATCCCTAGTGACACATGGGAAGAATATTTCACATTGAAATTCTCTGACTGTCCAAATAACTCTATCCCTTTCAATATCAGGGATGCTCCAATGTGGCCACCTGTTGAGGCTCAGCTGGTCAGTAATCTGATTGATATTTTAAAAACACCCAAGGCACCAGGCTATGATTTAATCCCAGCAGAATTTTTGAAACAGCATAAGGTTTGGTGGGTGCCTTTTTTGACCGCATTTTTTACCTGGGTAAATATACATGGTAAAATCCCTTTAGACTGGTTGGGGGCTGTAGTTATTCCCATCCATAAGAAAGGTGTGAGAGATAACCCAGCAAATTTTCATCCCATTAGTCTCTTAAGTGTCATAGGAAAACTGTATGTAAAATTTTTGTCTGAGATATTTACTGGTTATTATTATTATTATTAACAAATATTTATATAGCACCAGCAGTGTACCTGGCACTTTACAAAGTAATAAAATAGACACGGTCCCTGCCCCTAGGGCTTACAATCTGAGAGACAGGAGCTGGGGGAGAGACTTAGGAAGGGGAACAGAGGGAGAGACAAGGGGTCTAACATTCATGAAGATGCGAGGTCTCAAGTGCACGTACTTGGCTTGGTTACGATGAGAATGACAGCAGGCAGGTCCATGTTGCAAGGATAAGGGTAAACCGATCGTAGGTATAGGAATAGTGGCTCAGCAGGATAAAGAGTCAGACAGAGCAGAGCGAAAGAGGTGAGTTTTAAGGAGAGATTTGAAGGTATGAAGGGAGGGGGCAAGGCGGATGTGGACAGGGAGGGAGTTCCAGGCATGGGGGGCAGCAAGTGAGAAGGGACGAAGGCGCTTAGGGGAGCAGGGAAGGCGTGGAAGGGTGAGAGAAGGGACAGAGGAGGAGCGAAGTGCACGGGCTGGAGTATGGAGGGCGATAAGTGCAGAGAGGTAGGGGGGAGCAAGGTTGTGAAGAGCTTTATAGGTGAAGACTAGGAGCTTGTGCAGGATTCGTTCAGGAAGGGGAAGCCAGTGAAGCGAAGAGAGGAGGGGCTGCACATGGTCGAAGCGACTGGCGAGGTAGATGACCCTGGCAGCAGAGTTTTGGACAGAGATGAGGGGAGAAAGGTGAGACCGGGGAAGGCCAGTGAGAAGGAGGTTACAGTAATCGAGGCGAGAGATGACCAGAGCATGAACAAGAGTTTTGGCAGACGAGACAGAGAGAAAAGGGCGAATCTTAGCAATGTTATGGAGGGAGAAGCGACAGGATTTAGCAACAGAGTCAATGTAGGGTTTAAAAGAAAGGGCTGAGTCAAAGATGAAGCCTAGGCTATGGGCAGGGACAGGCAGGATGGTGACTTCATCAATAGTTATTGAGGAAGGAGAGGAAGGATGAGGGGGGAAGATAAGGAATTCAGTTTTATCCATGTTGAGTTTGAGTTGACGTTGAGACATCCAGGTAGAGATGTCAGAGAGACAGTTGATGAGACGAGCTTGAACAGAGGGGGGGAAGGAGGAGGAGGCGGAGTTGGAGAGAGACACATTAAAGGAGCGGTCAGAGAGGTAGGAGGAGAAAGGAGGTAGGTAGGAATTTGGTTGGTTACAAATGACGGAAATAATACATCCAGAACAGGCGAGCTTTCAGAAGGGCTGGTCTACTCGTAGATCACATTATAACTCTTACCCATCTGGCTGGAAAATACATCACCCGAAACAAGAGACTGCATGCTGCCTTTATAGATCTGAAAGCAGCTTTCGACTCTGTTGACAGAATGTTTGTGGGAGAAGCTGAGAAATACCACCATTGATGGTAGGTTGCTTTTTCTTATAGTGGCCTTACACTCCAACAATGTCCTGAAAATTAAGACAAATAGCATCAGACAATTAACAAAGGAAGTTCCTGCCTCTATAGGAGTTAGGCAGGGATGCATTCTAGCCCCTAACCTATTTAACTTTTTTCTGAATGATCTAGTCCCATCTGTTTCTACCAAGGAATTTCATCCGCCAAGACTGGCAGATCAACCAGTTGGGATTCTGCTATTTGCAGATGATGCAGCTTTGCCATCCCAGACAAAACTAGGAATGAATAAACAATTAAGAATGCCGAGGGATTACTGCCTTACTAATAAATTACAACTTAATTATTCCAAAACTAAAATAATGATTTTTGGGAATGAAAGGAGGAAATATTTATGGAAGATAGGAACTGAAACAATTGAGCAAGTCGATAATTATAAATACTTGGGTATCACCCTAAATAAATCAGGAAGCTTGAATGTACAAGCAAAATCAGCTGTAAATCATGCTATCGGAACTGGTACTGCAATATTGAGCTACTTTAATAAGAAGGGAATCAAAAGAGAGACTATGGCCTTAAAGGTTCTAAATGCCAATGTGGCTTTCCCAATTATTATACGGCGCATCTATCTGGGCTCTTAGTTTTCCATATAATCTAGATAGAGTCCAATCAATATTTTTAAGAAAATTACTTCAATTACCTAGGGGTATAGCTTCAGCTGCCTTAAGATTAGAGCTAGGGCAACATAGATGGAATATGCGAGTCTTAAAATATGCTCTGTCTTTGTGGTTATGCATTGGATTGTTCCCTCAAACAGGCTTATTTGTGTTTCTTGCTCAGGATTCTTTTAAGTCTATCTGGCTGGTTACAATGAACAAATGGATTGCTAAATTGGGCTTTTCAGTTCCATATCTGCAGGGCAAAGATTTTTCGGTAGTTAAAGCCGAAAACAACAATAGGGATGGGTGAACAGAACACAGTTCGGATGTTCAGATGTTCGGTCGTTAGGTTCGAAATCTGAGTTCAGGTTCAATGGTTCGGTTCAGCCAAGTTTGGTTTGGCCGAACTTGGCTGAACATTCGAAAATAGCAAAACCGAAACAAAATCGAAATTTTGGCCCTGGAAAGACATTTTTCCTGCCCCCGACCTCATATGAACTCATACGAACACAATCAAACTGTTCGGTCATTCTAGAGTTCAGTTTGGATGTTCGGTTCGGACATCCAAAAAGATCGAGTTCAGTCCGAACTCCAAACATCCGAACCGCGTTCGCCCATCCCAATCTACAAAAGAATTGATGATATAGCTCATCAAGATGATATCATGGCAATCAAGGCTTCACCCTCTCTAGGGAGATACTGTGAGTTTATCCCTATGCCCTGGCTTGCGGCCAGATATTGACAGGATAATTTACTGCCAAGCTTAACTAAAAAAATTATTTTGGCCTGTCTAAATGCCCTACCTACAAAGGCAACTGAGGGACGTTGGACAGTGGTACCCTTTAAAGATTGGCTATGCCCATTTGATCATGAGCAAGTTGAAACAACTTGCCATGTTTTATTTGAGTGTAAGCTCTACCATGAGATTAGGATTCAATTTCTAGATTTGATTTTAGTCAGATATCTGGGAAGAGCCGATTCAGAACTGGTCAAAATTTTGTTAATTGATCATCTATCTGAAACTACGCAGGCAGTTGCAAAATTCTTATTGAAGGCCTTTACTATCATGGAACATTTTTCTAACTTCAAGTTATATAGCCCTTATTGCTAATTTGGCTCAGATGTTCTTAAGCCGTGGTTATTTTGGCAAACAATGATAATGAGATGTAAATGTTATTTGCTTATGGTATCTAGGGGTTAAGCTCTGCTAAAGCTTTTTTTGCTAATGAGGAAGATAACTTGAGTATGTTTTATTTTAGCTTCCTTATGGAAGTAAACTTTATATATCATAATTAAATAATTATGATTTATCCTTGTAGACCTTAACTAATATTGTTTTGGATATTTTATAGTGCTACTTCTGTTTTATATCATGTGTTAACATGTATTCGATGTTGTTTTGTTTTTGTTTACGTATCCGAGCTCGGCCATAGCAATGCTAGTACCGTAATAAAAATTGAAAGATTGAGCAGTGTGAATCCTTAGAAGCAGTAGCTGTTGCTTAGTCATGCTTCTGAAAGATTTTCCAGAATCTTTCAGCTCTTTATTCTGATTCTTATCCTTCGAAATCCCATTCCTCCTACAGTAATTAAAACAAGCACCTGCAACTTCTCAGCGTCATGGCTGTATCTCTGTATTTCCCTATGCTCCACTCCCCCTTGTCCATTCTAGATTGTAAGGCAGGGCAGGTACCTGTCTCTAATGATGATCATTCCATGTCAGGCACATTGACTGAAACTATATAAATAATAATAACAATGTGAAACGCCCTGCTTTAATTAAAAACACACAATTCTTGCCCAGTTTTGCTAGACTGGCTTGTCTGTTTTGTTTTGATTTGCCTTTAGAAGAGTATCAGCCCCCTTTATGATCTTCAAATGTGCAAAGTAGATTTAAGTGACAAATGAATTAGGTAACAGTTTTTATCCAGTAGAAACTGAGGTTACAAGAGGACATTCAAAATTACAGACTATAACGTCCACGACTGCAAATGAGCTGCAAGGGTGGAAAAAATCTTTCAGCTCTTTATTCTGATAAAAATTAATCTGCAAAAGACCTAAAGTGACAGTAGCACATAAGAATTTAAATGGAACTATTTGGTAATATTTATAGCTGATTTAGACTGAACAGTAATAGATCATCATAAAGAAATCCATAATTGGCTTGCCTTCTGTCTGACAAATGTTCCTGCAAATGTAATCATATTAGGGAAAGCTTTCATTCATCCCAAAAGGAAACTACATTTTATGCTGAAAATGGCATGGCTAGCAGTATCACTCCAGGATTTTGATAATGCTTTTCTTTGAATAAACATGTCCTATCTCTGTTGGGAATTAGCAGTGCTCACATGTGAAGACACATACCTAAAGAATTAATTGAAATTGCCTCTGGAGTGCTTTGAGAATACAATTTATAATTGGGACATCTAGAATTATTATTTTTCTAAAGTAATGAACAAATAATATGGTTTCATTGCTGAAGAATGTTTTTATATTTGTCTGCTTTTCTTTGGAACATTGAAAATAAATAGTCATGACATGGCTGAGCTTGAAACTGAACCAAAGTACATCTGCACCTTTTTGATACTTGTCCCCTTTTATGTGTATCATAGGACCACCAAGTAGAATGGAAACTCCTTCTAATCACTGTTGACAACAATTCTAATGCATACCTTTAAACCACTTCCCCTTTCCATACTAATAATTCTCCTGAACAAGAGCCTAGGATCCTAATTGCAACTGGTCTGTTGAACGAGAATGGTCTCTTCTCTGTGATCATTTATCAGGGAAATGACAGCTTTTCTGAGGGCACACATGGAAACGCAGTGGAACATCACAATCACTCTTGGTTTGACAAAGGTGTCTCTTGGCTAAGATGCAGCAGTTTCTACCTTTATGAGTTAGTGACAGATACAATATCATTCAAAAAGAATGGAAAGACACCCACTGACTTCAGTAGGCTCTAGATCATAAGAATGAATGTAGGAAGTGCCATACTGGGTCGGACCAGCGGTCCACTGACCCATCTCCTGCTGACTGCTCCCAACTACCAGTAACCAGGTGTTTAAGCTCCAACCAGAAGTCATGGTCCTCTATGATTTATCCGATTTAAATTTCTATTTAAAGCTAGTTATGGTGCTGACTTTCACGGCCTCCTCTTGCAACGAGTTCCATGGCTGTATTGTCTGCTGTGTAAATAAGTACTTCCTTTTTTACAAAGAGGGAGTTCTTTGCTGCCCTCATAGCACCTGCTAAATTCCGTTCAACGGAGCTGTTCTGGGTTGTGAGGTGGCTGGTCAGTTCGGCCTCCTCAACCCTGGATTTGAGTCATCGTCTGCCCTTTGTGACATTTTTGTGGATTATTTTGCGGATAAAATTGCTCACATTCACTATGACCTCGAAGCTGCACTTAATACAGTAGAGGTGGTAGAGACTGTAGAAGCCCCAGCTTGTCCAATTTTGTGGCATCAATTTCAGTTGGTGACACCCGCTGATATGGTGTGTGTGCTTGGGGCAGTTCAAGTCACATCTTGTGAATTAGATCCGTGCCCATTCTGGCTGGTTAAGAGCGCCAGGAGACAATGGGGCCATTGCTGGCCGGGGTGATCAACACCTCCCTTCGGGAGGGCAGAATGCCGGGCTGCCTCAAGGAGGCAGTGGTATGGCCTCTACTCAAGAAACCATCACTTCACATTGACTCCCCTGCCAGCTATCGGCCTGTATCTAACCTTCCCTTTTTAGGGAAGGTTATTGAACAGGTAGTGGCTTAGCAGCTCCAGGGGCATCTTGACCACGTTGGTTATCTTGATCTCTCTCAGTCTGGCTTTTGTCCGGGTCATGGCACTGAGACAGCACTTGTGCCTTTGGTGGATGATTTCCACTGTAAGAAGGATCGGGGTCGTTCGACCCTATTGGTCCTGTTAGATCTTTCGGCATCATTTGATACCGTTGACCATGAGATGTTGGCGGCATGCCTGAGGAACAGTGCAGGGGTGGGTGGAATCATTCTTGAATGGTTCTGCTAATTCCTGACCAGGAGAACTCAGTGGGTGGTCCTCGGTGACTGTTTTTCATCCTACCGAGACCTCCCGTGTGGGGTTCCGCAGGGATCTGTTTTGTCCCCTCTCCTGTTCAACATGTATATGCAGCCACTCAGCAAGGTGATCAGAGGGTTCGGAGTGAGGTGTCATCAGTATGCGGATGACACCCAACTGTATCTCTCATTTTCAACCGACCCAGACCCGGCCGTCTCAGTGCTTACCCGGTGTGAGGGACTGGATGAGGGCTAACCAACTGCAACTGAATCCTGACACGATGGAGGTGATGCTAGTGGGATGTTAGTGGGTAAGTCGGTGGAGGAGGTAACAGCTCCCTCGGTGGATGGGATCTGTCCTCCGCTAACTTCCCAGGTATGGAGCCTAGGGATGCTCCTCGATACGCAGATCTGCCTGGATATCCAGGTGGAGGCTGTGGCAAGGAGTGCATTTCGCCACTTATAGCTGGTGCAGCAACTTCGGCCACTGGTTTTGGTTTCTGACCTGGCCACGATCATCTATGCTTTTATTACTTTTTGATTAGACTACTGTAATGTGCTCTACATGGGACTACCTATGGTGATGGCTCAGAAGCTGCAGCTAGTGCAGAATGCAGCGAACTGGCTCTTGGTGGGATTGGGCTGCTGGGAGCACATTACACCAGTGCTCCGATCTCTGCACTGGCTGCCAATAGTCTTCCGGGCTCAATTCAAAGTGTTGGTTTTGACCTATAAAGCCTTACACGGCCTGGGCCCTGCCTATCTGCGAGACCGCCTCACTCCCTGGGTTTTGGGCCGGCCCCTGCGGTCATCCAGGGGTGGCATGCTGGAGGTCCCCCAGGTTTCCCGGAGGGGCAACAAGAATAGGACATTCTCAGTGACCACACCATTCCTTTGGAATTATGGCCCCGTATGGCCCTGGACCTCTTGGTCTTCAGTAGGAATTGCAAGACCTGGCTGTTCCGTCAGGCATTTGGTGAGGGACAGGGGTGAGGGTGGGTAAGGGGGGGGGGAGTTTGGTGAGGATTGTGGTAGGTTTTTGTTTTTTATTATTATTATTGGTATTATTATTATTGTTATTGATATTATTCTATGGTGTGCTAATTTTATTGTATATTTATATTGTTGTTAGCTGCTCCAGGCTGCCTGTGGCAGGAGGGGTGGGGTATAATTTTTTTAAAATAAATAAATAAATAAATAAATGTTGTTCGTTTTAAATATGCTGCCATTTAAATTCAGAGAGTGTCCCTTTGTTCTCGTATTGTGGGAAAGGACAAACAACAGTTCCCTATTTATTTTCTCCATGCCACTTATGATTTTATACATTCTATCAGATCCTCTCTTAATCTGAGTTGTGGCAGGGAGTGCATTTTGGCAGTTACATCTTGTCCGGCGGCTTCAGCCGTATCTCTCCAACCTCGCCACTGTCATCCATGCCTTCATCACTTCGAGGCTGGATTACTGCAACACGCTCTACGTGGGGCTGCCCGAGAAGCTGGCCCGGAGGCTGCAGCTGGTGCAGAATGCTGCGGCCCATCTCCTTATGGGGGCGGGCCGCAGGGAGCACATGACACCAGTGTTCTGGGCTCTGCACTGGCTACCTATAAAGCACCAGGCCAAATTCAAGGTGCTGGTTCTAACCTTTAAAGCCCTTCATGACCTGGGCCCTACTTATCTGCGGGACTGCCTCACTCCCAATGTGCCTATGTGACCCTTGAGATCATCCATGGGAGCCTTTTTGGAGGTTCCCCAGGTGAGATGGGTGACCACTGATATTAGATCTTTTTCGGTGGATGCCCCTGTGCTGTGGAATTTGCTCCCGGAGGAGGCTTGGTTGGCCCTCACTCTCCTGCTATTTCGGCATTTATGTAAGACCTGACTGTTCCACCAGGCCTTTGGGGAGGGGGAGTTCTTTCCCCTGTATTGGTGATTTTTTAATTGCTTTAAATTGTTTTATAATTTATATTATTGTTCGCCACCCCGGGCTGCCCTGTGGGCAGGAGGGGCGGGATAAATTTTTTTAAATAAAAAAAATAATTAAAAATCATCTCATCTCCACCCTAACAGCCCTAATGTGTTGAGGCTCTCCTCATATGGAATTCAATCCATCCCTTCTCTCATCCTTGGGTGTTAATATACATGCAGCTGGCATGCCAGCTACACATCCCAGGGCAGGGGGGTAATGTCCTCGACTGGGTAAGGTCAAGGAACTGAATAAATATTCCCACCGACCGACCGGACTGGGGAGGAGGGATCTGGAAGAGATGTGTGGGTGGTTGGCCCCACCCCTGCATTGAGGCCAGTCCCCACCTCTGCCATGACAGGCAGCCATGGCTGCCAATAATGGACAGCCATGGTGACCGGTCCCCACACCAGGGCTGGGATGGCAGCACAAACATGTGCTTACCCACTGTGACCCGCAATGGCCTGTCTGGGCAGTCCTTGGCCGTTTATAGACGAGACAAAAAAGGCAGCTGATCCTTTGATCAGCCGCCTTTATTTGCGCTCATCTATCTGTTCCAGCTGCATCTTACCCCGCGTCTGAGGGGGCAGGCGATCCTGCCCCCTCCAACGCGGATCCCCAAAGTGCCGGCTTAACGCCGCACTTCCGGGTTCCCTGGGCTTGAGCGCATGCGCGGAAGGGCACGCATGCGCCAAAGACTCTCTGCCGTGTCTGAACAGCAGACACGGCAGAGAGAGGAAGGCGGGGGACAGATGCCAGCAGTGGATGATCCCGCTTGTCAGCGGGATCGTCTATCAACGCCCCTTGACCCAGACTGTAGGCCCAGTTTCTTCTGGGTCCACAATTCCTGGGTAGCCGCCTACCCAATCAGAGGCTGCAGCAGGCCCACATCTGGCAGCCTGCTAACAGACATTCAGATAAGGCACTGGATCATTAATGATCTGGCTCGCCATAGCGGGCAGTGTCACATTTATTAATATCCCTTGTTGCCCTTTTCTGAAACTTTTCCAGTTCTATTAGATCTTTCTTGAGTTGGCACAACCAGAACTGTACACAATATTCAAGGTAGGGTCATACCAAAGATGTATACAGTGGCATTATGATACTTGCCCATTTATTCTCTTTTCCTTTGACAATAATGTCTAGCACTGGGTTTGCCTTTTTGACTGCTGCTGCACACTGAGCTGATGTCTTCAAGGAACTATCCACACTGACTCCAAGATCCTTCTCCTGAGTGTTTACACCCAGGTTAGAACCTAGCATTATGTACGTATAGTGAGGCTTATTTTTCCTTATGTGCATTGCACTTGCACTTACCAACCTTGAATTTCATTTGCCATTTTAATGTCCATTCACCTAGTCATGCAAAATCACTCTGTAGTTCCTCACAGCTTGCCTGGTTTTTAACTAACTTGAATAATTTAGTGTCATCTGCAAATTTAGCCACCTCACCCTTTACCCATTTTTTCCAGATCATTTATTTTTTTATTTTATTTATAAAATCATGTACTACCCCGCCCCTCCTGCTCCAAGCATCCTGGGGCCGCTCACGATGTTAAAACACATAAAATTGATAAAAACAAAAAATGCAATAAAATACAATTAAAAGAGGCACAAAACCAAAGCCATCCCTCCCCATCCCCCCATTACCCTCTTCACCCCATCTCCCTTGCCAAAAGCCAGGCAGAACAGGCAGGTTTTATACCAGGGCTGGGGAATCTCAGGCCCAGGGGCCAATTGCGGCCCTCAGAATGGTTTTATGTGGCCCCTTTCCAGTGAGTGGATCTAGCCCCTGGATCCATTCTCTACCCACAAGCACTGAAAAACTAAGTTCATGATAATGGAGTGGAGAGGAGGACATGCACACAAGGGTAGGGGACAGATCCACAGCACCTATCCATGACCAGGGCCCTCCTTTTCTTGAATAAACCCATTAAGCGCCCCCTCCCCAACCTCTATGTGATCATTGGAACTCGTACTAATATTCAATGTGGCCCCCAGGACAGAAAAGGTTCCCCAGCCCTGTTTTACACATACAGCGGAAGGAAGAGAGATCTGGGGCCACACAGACCTCCACTGGGAGGGAGTTACACAGCCTAGGTGAAGCAATGGAAAATGCCCTCTCCATAGTGGGTCTCCTGGCCACACGTGGGACCTCGAGAAGGGTGCCCCCAGTGCACCGCAGAGGCCACTCCAGAGTGCAGAGTGAGGCAGTCCCGCAGGTAAGTTGGGCCAAGGCTGTATAAGGTCTTTATAGGTCAAAACCAATACCTTGAATTGGGCCCAGCAGACATAGGCAGTCAGTGCAGAGCCCGGACTACCGATGTAATATGTTCATGGTGACCAGTTCCTGTAAGGAGACAGGCCACAGCATTCTGCACTAGCTGCAGTCTCTGGACTGTCACCCTAGGTAGTCTCATGTAGAGTGCGTTGCAATAGTCCAATCTCGAGGTAATGAAAGCATGGATAATGGTGGCCAGGTCACTATCTGAAACATACGGCCGAAGCCATCACAATAGATGTAATTGGCGAAATGCACTCCTTGCCACAGCCCCCAGTTACAGATCAAGGAGCATACCCAGACTACGGACCTGGGATAACAGCAGAGGGCGAACACCATCAATGATGGGAACCACCACATCCACTGCCCTTCCCATCATGATCACCTCCATCTTGTCAGGATTCAGCTTCAATCGGCTCGCCCTCATCCACTCCCCAACATCCACCAGACATCAGGTAAGCACTGAAACGGCAGGGCCTGGGTCAGATTAAAATGAGAGGAAGACTTGGGTGTCATCACCATATTGATGACACTGCACCACATACCATTTCACGACCTTGTCAAGTGGCTGCATAATTGCATATACACATTGAACAAGAGCTGGGGCAGAATAGAATCTTGCGGGACACTACATGTGAGGTCACGTGGAGATGAAGAACAATCCCTGAGCACCACACGCTGAGTTCTCCCCACCGAGGAAGGAGCAGAACCAGTCAAGGATGATCCCGCCCACTTCAGTTTGATCCCACAAGCAAGTCACCAGCATCTCATGGTCAATGGTATCAAAAGTTGCTGACAGATCTAACAAAATTAGCAGGGTTGAACACCCCTGATCTAATTCACGGTGATGGTCATCAACCAAGACCACAAGCTCAATCTCCATGCCATAGCCCGGACAAAAAACAGACTGAAAGAGATCCAGATAACCAGTGTAGTCTAGATGCCCCTGCAGCTGCTGGGCCACCACCAGCTCAATAACCTTCCCTAAAAAGGGCAGGTTAGAGACCGGCCGATAACTGGCAAGGGAATCAACTTCAAGTGATGGTTTTTTGAGCAGAGGCCTGTCAGATATTGGGGTATGGGATGGTGGGCTGCTGGGCGGGGGGCTAGGGGTAGGAAGAGAAAGGTGAGGGAGGGGCTGCCACCGGGCATTGACTGTCCAGGTAGTAGGCCCTTTGGGAAGACTGACCATAGCTCTGCCCCTGTGAATGACGAAGAGACAGACAGGCAGGTGCTGAATCAGCTGATACCTATTGTCCCAGAAACCAGCACCGATCCACCTGTGCATCGTTCAGCTAGATTGTGGGTGCGCCTGGGGAAGGGGGAGGAGCCTCCCTTATAAAAGCAATCAGACCTGCTTAGCCTTGCTGGTGATCAGTTCTCTGTGAGACCGGCCCCCTCCTTTCTCCTGTGTGGATTGCTGTTGTTGCTTTGTGCTGTGGGTTTGGTATTGCTTCCTTGAGTGTCTGTGGGTGGGTGCGTGTGGGTGCTATTGTGTGCGTGTTACTGAAAGTTTGTGTGTTCCTTCCCGAATTCACTACCTATTCCTGTGATCCTGAGCGAAGTCCTATCCCCTCCTTTGGCCTTCCCTCAGGACCCTACCCCCACTTCCTAGACCTACCCCCCTTACCCTGCACTCTGCCAATTCCTTTCCCCTGTATGCGTGAAGGAGTGGAGTCCTCCTTATCAGAGCAAGACCACCAGTCCACGCTAGCTTTTGTTTGATACACAGACCTTCAAGGACTACTGAGAGCTTTCTTAGCTACAAGTGTGTTTGAGGGCTCTGGTGTGGGTGAGTGTCCCCTTTTCTTCCCACCAAACCCTGACAAGGCCTCACCACTGCCTCTTTGAGGCAGCCCGGCACTCTGCCCTCCCAAATTAATTAATATCGTAAGCAGTACTGGTTCCAGTACTCATTGTGTAAATTTAGCCACCTCACTCTTTTCCCAGATCATTAATGAATATGTTAAACACTACTGGTCCCAGTACTCATCCTTACAGGTGTCCTCTCCAGCAACAGAGGTAGTTGTATTAGAATTGGGCAGGATAAATGTTAAACCATCTGGAAGGTGGCTCCTTAGCAGAGAATGACTTGGGAACAGTTTGACCCAATGCTTTCTTGGCATCAACTTGGGCTTCTTGTGAGTTTGCAGATGAGAGGTCTGACTGCCAGGCTTGGCTGGCCAGCGGGTCAGAGAAGACTTTTGTCTGTACTTTCTGGAGAGCAAAAGAGGGTGCCTGTCCTGATTTATGGGCTTTGATGTGATGACTGATTTGCCACATGGAAACTAGAGACCTACTGGCATGTGAGCTGGTTGGCTGGCTGGGAAAACCCATCGGTGGGCCCATGTGTGTGTTGAAAGACATGCTTCACTGATACACCAAGGGCCCTTGGGAACTATGAGTGAATGAGTTAGGTTGCTGGTTTTGTTGCAACGCAATTGCTGGGGATGCCCATTTTATTGTGTTGGCAGACTCTCAATAAATCTGTGGTCCCTTGTTAAACTCCAGTCACACCTCCAGCTTCTCCTTTCCACCTGCCCTGACAATACAGAATCTGTTACAGGCTCTAACTACTGATGTACACAGTGAAAAAGGTAGTTTGGAGTCAATAATTTATTTGGAGACTATTTATTTGAAAAATTGTCCCTTCTACCAATGTTTTTTATGGGCTCCCCCCCCCCCCCTTGATTTTCCATGTTGGGTTTTTTTGTGGTGGACAGCATACCTATGAAGCTGTGATGATAAACAAAACCATCAGTTCAAATACCAGAATAAAAGTTAGCACTTGGAAAGCACTGTTTTTCCTAGCAGAGATCATGCGGCTTATCATGTGGAATAGGCATTTATCTTGATAAGCTTTAGATTGCCATTTCCTAACACACCTAGAACAATTAGAGGGTAGAGAGGAGACTAATAAAACTCTAACAAACATCATGACAGGGACACAAGACAGAGTAATGCTGTATTTGCAAAATCCAGAAGCAGCCAGATAAAACAGATTTTTTTTTAACTGTATTTTTATTGATATTTTCAAATTTAACAGAAATTAGTTTGTCAATAGCATTGTCATATCACCATACTTTTTAGTAATAATAGTACAAAAACATTAACAAAAAAAAACATTAACCTTGTGCGTGTGTTATAAAAGAGTGCTTGATGGCACACTGTGCTCGGAGGTGTTTAAAGGAATGCTCAGCTGCCCTAACATTGCCTGGAAATTTAGAGGACAGGGATGTGATGTTACCATTTTCTTATGTTTATTATTGCAAAATACTGTTTTCTGTTATAAGAAACACAGATTATAGTCCACTGTGAAGTTAAGATAGAGTTCAAATACAAAAGGTGCATGTGGATTTGGCAATAAAGCAAAGTAATTTTATATTATTTTTTTTTTAAGTCTAGGACTCAGAATCAATTTGTGTAATTAACTATAAAGCTGTGGGCCACTGCATCTAACGAAGCTCAGAGAAAGTTGTTTACTTTAAAAAAAATAAAAATAAAAATAAAAAAAAGCTAATCCCAGCTCTAATTAGGAGAGTTTACACAAAGTCTGTATTGTGACCCTGTCAATATACAAAGAGATTTGAGGTTGATTGGTGCATGTTTGGAACATTCATTGTGAAGTACATATCAGAAGCAGGTCAAAACTTTGAATAAAAAAGTTGGTGGTAGGTTCTGGTGTAATGGGAGCTTCAAAAATTACTGACCCTTTTCATACAGGGCCACGGTGGGTGGGTGGGGATAGGTGTGCGGTGGCAACGGGTGGAGGTGGGTGTGCAGCAGTTCCCACGAGCACACACCTATCTCCACCCACCTCCACTCATCTCCACACACAGAGCAACCGGCATTGGCAATCAGCATCCCCCCACACCTGGCATGGCATTCGCATGGGCGCCCCTCCCCCCCACACATGTGTGCGAAGAGCGGGGCGCCCGTGTGAACACGGCCACTGTCACAGATGCTGTGTTCTTTTTAGGTTATTCTAGGTGTTCACAGCATAATATGGCCTAGCTAACTGCTAACTCAAAATTGTCCCCTATCTCCTGGTTCAATGTAAAACCTGAAATGTACTAGTCTGGATCATTTTCTAACAGTGGGCACACTTGCATGCTGGATAGGATCATGGAATGGATCCTTCATAAACACTACAGTTGATTCCTAACCTATGCTGCTAGCCACAAACAGCATCATATCTTGTCCCGAATTCATTAGCTGCCCAAATGTCTGGCAAAGATTTATACTACCTCCTTATATTTACATGAAACAATGTGTGTAAAGAGACGGATGGCAGCCCCGAATCTGCTCTGCCTCACCCTTGGGTGGCCCATCTGTCTAAAGGAGGGCTGGCAGATGTTAAGGCAGAGCAGGCTGAAGTGCTCCGGAACATCCCAGAGCACCATGCTCCAGAACATCCCGGAGGACCATGCTCCAGAGCACCGCCAGCAGAGCTGGCTGTCCAAACTCAGGGCATCGGCCTGAGGCAGAGCTGTTGTTGGTCTGCTCAGCAGACAGTTGCTGCAGTTCTGGTCTCGGTCAGCAGTTGCCCCGGGCAATGCCATGGAGTTGTAGGCAGCAGCCTAGAGAATTGGGCAATCTGCCCACAATTGTATGATGTGGGGGACGGAGCACCATGTGGGTAGACCACGGATCGCAGCCACTGCTGACAGGTCTTTGTAAACCCAATCCAGGCAGGCCTGACTGTGGGTAGATACCTCTGGAGCTGCTCCACGGGTGGCCAACCCGGGATCTGTCTGAAAAACCCATTCTATCTAAAGGAGTGCAGGACATAATCCTCTGTGTCTATTAATGAGGACCCGCGTGATTCCCCATTCAGAAGTTGTGGTTTGTGTTGGAGCTATGTATTCAGAGAGTCATTCTACCTAAGTGCTTTGGAAATATGCAAGAGACCAGCAAAGATTTAGCACCCTCTACACAAACATTTAAGTGAAATTAATCATCTTTAGATGCAGAAAACTTAATTCTGTTAGTTTGTGCCAAGTGACCTGCCCAAGGTTAGTCAGTGATTTGGTAGCAGAACTAGGACTGGATCCTAACTGTTTTACCTTCTGTTTTCCTGCTGCAATCAGCAAGCCACAAACGTTGGTTAGGGTTTCTAGGCCTTTGAATTATAGGAGAGTGAAGGTGAATTATCAATTTCTATTTTAAATATCTGTAATTAATCAGCTGATAGAAAAGTCTGAAATGTGAAAACTAGGCTGTCGCTTACAGAACATATAAACTTCTTATGCTATAAAAAGTGACAACAAAGGAGTAATGCTTCAGAGCCTATAAGGTGTCTGTATGTAGAGGGAGTCTGTTTGCCATGTTGGTCCCAAAAATAGGTAGTAGAGACAAAATAGCGTGGTGATCTTTTTTATTGGACCAACAACAGTTGGTGGAGGTTCGCAAACTTTTGGACCTTACAGGGTTCTTCATCAGGCAGAGAGGAGTCTGCAGTGGGATCCCCCTGCCTGGGATGGGTTAAAAGCATAGGATCCTCCAGCCTGGTGCTTTGGAGCTCATTGATACCAAGGTCCTTTACTCTTTATTGTAGGATCACCACCTGCAGACATGCACATGCATTCACACAGGCTACACATACAGGGTGCACCCCCATTTTTCCCTTTTAGAAAGAACCCAACATTTTGAGGCATAAAACACACAACCCCCTGCCCCAAATGATACTGAAAAGATTTTTTTTCAGTATAATTTGGCATGAAACAACCCCTAGTCTCCACCCCTGGTGCCAAGAAGTCTGCTCCTCAGCTGTCTCCCCCTTCCAGTCACGTTTTTCCCACCCAAATTCATGTTTTTCCCACCCCCGAACTTACCCGAACTCACCGGAACATAACCAAACTGTTTAGCCATTTTCGAGTTCGGTTCAGCCGTTCGGTTCAAACCCAAACAGACCGAGTTCAGTCTGAACTCCGAACAGCCAAACTGCGTTCACACATCCCTATTTGCCTTGCCAAGAATTGAAAGGCCCAGAGAAGTTCCAAGTTTCCAACGTGTGGTTAGAGATGAACCACAGATGAGACATACACTTACCCAGTTTTGTTTGGTGAGTGAACAAAATGGGTTCAAAAGAGGACAGCCACATTCCGCATTCATACTTACTTATCAGGTGTTTCCTTGCTTCTGTATATTCCCAGGGAAGAGGGATAACGAGCTTTCATGGCTGAAGACTATAACTCTACAAGCAGCAATTAACTACTCCATCCCTACTCCCCAAAGTGCAATTATGAAACGGAGAGGAAAAGAGATAAGATGGTGGAAGGTAAAAGACAGTCTGAAGATACAAAAGGCTTTCCAAAACACATAGATATATAAGAATTGCCGTGAGGAATTGGACCCATAGTCCATTTTGGACAGCTTCCTATCAGCAACAATGGTTGGGACAAAGTGTCTAGAAGGAAGATGAAAAAATTGTGCAGCAAGCAGATCTTGGATAATCTGTTCCCATTAGGAAATAAAATATAAATAAGAGATTGGTTTTAACTCTGGATGGAGCATGATTTTCTCTGCTCCCTTCCCCACATTTGGTAGCATTAGCTACGATAGCTCTGGAATGCCTTACTATTTGTACTGATATCCTGTCCCTCTCAGTCTCTTCTATACTAAACTCAGAGATTTTTATTTTTCAAATAAGTAGTTCTGTGCATCAATGACTAATGAAGCCTGGTTTCCTAAGGGAGGAGAAGAAATACTCACTGTAAGTCAATGAAATTTATTTTATTGTATTTTGCAAAATGGGCCATTTCTCCCTTTCAAGTGAACCTATTCTTATGAAATTTGGGGTCCCTACTTACCTTTGGGACTTCTGCCCTCTACTACATTTGATTGAAATTAGCCTGTGGAATCAAAAGTTAATACGAAGCCACACAGTTATTGCATAAGTTTTCTTTCCATAAGAAACCAAGCTAAAATACCCACCTAGTCTTGATACAAGGGCTACATTGCTTCCTAGTCATGCATATGCAGCCCAAATGAGATAAATCTCCTTTATACCCTAAACTCCAATCTGTGTGACTTGCTCAGATTATAACACTTAGGCCAAATGCTCTCCTAATTCCAAATTCCACTTAAGATGAAGCAGACTCAGAGTCCTTAGGTACTTTATGTCAGTGGGTGACTGACATTGCCCAGGTTAGATCTACCATGACTACATACCATGCCTACATCTACCAGGCTAATGGAAGAGGTCGATTCTGCTGGCTATTCATCAGCATCGGGGCTCCTTGGGAATTCCTTTCTCCAGCACCACACATGCAGGGGAAGAGAAGCTGTCCTGACAGAGACATCTCTCCTTGGAAGATGAGGCAGTAGAGTGGGGGCTGGCTGCCCGTCAGGGTCCATTTTTTTCTTCGGGCATCCAGGCAGCAGGAAAACTTGTTGCAAGATGCAGCAACTGGTGGTGCATCTGCACCACCGCTAGAACACCGAGGCTTGAATGTGGTAGGTGGGGCTTCCCCAGGGATGGTCAGATGACCTGGTTCTCAGAGGGGCTCTCATTTGGCTGGGCATTGGTACGCGTGGCCCACACATCGACCACTTGGATTGGTACTACAGGGACAGCCAGTTACCTTACTTGGGGCCAGGAAGCAATTTTTCCTTTTGAATGGGCAGATTGGCCAAGCCTAGGTTGGAGGTTTTTCATCTTGCTCGTAGTACTGTCCCCTTTGACATGCAGGTTGTACAGTCAAAGGGACATTAATGAAGCATGGTTTAGCATATTGTCACAACTCAGCAGTCCAGTGCCAAAGTAAATAAAAAAGCTCATAGGATTCGTTCCAAACTGAGAAGGGAATGGAATTTGGACAGAAGCACCTCAGAGGGGACTGAGAGAGAAGAGATCATCCAAACTGGTCCATTCCCCACCCCACCCCTGATAACTGGAAGGGGCAAAGTGACTCACAGCCTCACCCAATTCTGAGGGGTGGCAGGGACTGTCTTACTGGTAGAATACCTGTGGTCTCTAGTTCATACTGGGACCATCACTCCTTCCTCTGGACCTGAAAGCAAGGTTCTGGGTTCAAGCGAATGGACCGATATCGCCCTTCAAGTTTATTGAGCTGACGCACTGGACTTGTTAGGGGAAGGGCTAGGTTATGGTTTATCATTAGTTTCATTAAGTTGTACCCTTCCCCCCCCGCATCCCCCCCCCCCCCCCATCTTTTCTGCCCAGACTGCCAAGTTCTGGATTAATAAAGGGTTGTGGCCAGTTTTCAACCCAATTATTGTCTCTGTTGCCTCATTTAATGTGCATGTGACAAAGGAAATTTCTGCTAGCCATTTATTGGTTTATTTATTCATTATTATTATTATTATTATTTATTGTCATTTGTATAGCTGTCTGTCTGGATCATACAGGACACAGTTTTCAGTGCCTCTACTGTGAAAAAATGTCCATGAATTAATTATTGATCCCCTGAGTAACAATTGCAGGACTGAACCTTAAATGTCACATTGCCATTCTTGACTCTATTCCTTTACTTGCTATATGTTTTGCTCAGTCTGATGATGCAATTCCAGTACATTTGGATTTATATTGAGGGAGAAGGGGAAAGGTTTTATAGTGTGTTTTTTTCTTAATTAAAAATAAACAGACAATTTGTACCATTTCATTATTTTGGTAGTTGATATAGTATGATTAGCAACGGGTCAGTGGACTTTCTCTTTAGCGGATAATGCACTATTATATTTCTCTTTAGTGGATAACGCACTATTATCTCTCTGGAAGCTGAGTGATTGAAGCTAGGCTTCTAGAAAAGTTATCTCAAGACTGTACAACTGTATGAATGTACTAACAGAATTATTTAACCTAGGAGTCCATACAGAAGAAAAAAAGTGCTAATTTTTTGAATATGTATAATAATAAATTGGAAACACTCACAAAGCATTCCTCATTATCCACTTTTCCTGGGTAGGAAAATTAAATGAACAATAAATTAAACCCAAATTTAATGAACTATTGAATGCAAATAGAAAGCAGCATGAATTAATAGAACATAAGTGTCATACTGAGTCAGACCAATGGTCCATCAAGCCCAGTATCCTGTCCTCTGACAGTGGCCAATCTCAATCACATGGGAAAAGAACCAACAGTCACAATGGGCAATCCATTCCCCATTGTTCACTCCCAGCTCCCAACAGTGAAAAGTTCATCCCGTAAGGTACCTGTTTAATAGCCATTAATGGATCTACTCTCCAAGAACTTATCCAGTCCTTTTTTAAACCCAGCTATACTACTGGCCCTGACAACATCCTCTGGCGACAAATTTCATAGTTTAATTATGCATTGAGTGAAAAAGTACTTCCTTTTATTTGTTTTAAATCTGTCAACAGCTGGTTTTGTGGAGTGTCCCCTAGTTCTAGTACTATTTAAAAGGGTAAATTTATTTATTTATTTATTTAATTTGATTATTTAACAATTTTTCTACCCCGCCCCCTCCTGCTCATAGAGCAGCTCGGGGTGGCTTACAAGGTACATAAATAAAAGCATAATATAATAAAAATAACACACACAAAATATCATTAAAACATTAAAATGCTAAAAATAAACTAAAAGGGCAGAACCCACCCTCCCCTACCCATCTCCCTCTCCAAAGGCCTAGCGGAACAGCCAGGTATTACACTGTCCTCGGAAAGATGGGAGATCTGGGGCCAAGCGGGACTCCATCGGGAGGGAGTTCCACAGCCTGGAAGCAGCCACCAAGAATGCCCTCCCCATCATTACCACCCGGGCAACCCAAGGGACTTCAAGTTGGGCATCCCCAGCCAACCGCAGAGGCCGCAATCAAATCCAGGGCCTGAGGCAGCCCCAAAGATAAGCCGGGCCCAGGCCGTTTATTATTTATTTATTTATTACATTTATACCCCACCCCTCCTGAAACAGCTCGGGGCGATAAAAAAGTTTAGGGCTATAAAGGTCATTACCAACACCTTGAATTGTGCTCAGAAGATAATAGACAGCCAGTGTTAAATAAACATTCCCTATCTACTCATTCCACACCACTCAAGATTTTATAAACCTCTGTCATGTCCCCTCTCAGTCTTCTCTAAGCTGAAGAGACCCAACTTGCCAAGCCTCTCTTTGTACGGAAGCCGTTCCATACCCTTTATCATTCTTGTTGCCCTTCTCTGTACCTTTTCTAGTTCAGCTATGTCTTTTTTGAGATGGGGCGACCAGAACTGCACACAATATTCCAGGTGCAATCTCACCATTGATTTGTATGAGGCATTATTACATCCTCAGTTTTATTCTCTATCCCTTTGTGAAAAACTCCTAACATTCTGTTTCCTTTTTTGACTACTGCCGCACACTGTGCTGAGGATTTCAGTGTATTGTCCACAATCACTCCCAGATCCTTTTCCTGAGTGGTAACCCCTAGCTTAGTACCCAGCATTGTGTATTCATAGTTTGGGTTATTTTTCCCTATGTACATCACTATGCACTTGTCCACAATAAATCGCATCTGCCATTTAGATGCCCAGGCACCCAGTCTCGTAAGATACTGTTGCAATTCTTTACATTTTAACTACCTTGAATAACTTGGTGTCATCTTCAAATTAGATCACTTCACTCTTAATGTCCTTTTCCAGATCATTAATAAATACATTAAACAGCACTGGTCCCAATACAGATCCCTGGGGCACGCCACTTTTTACATCTCTCCATTGTGAAAACTGACCATTCAGTCCTACTCTTTGCTTCCTATCCTTTAACCAGTTACCGATTCATAGTAGGACACTACCTCCTATCCTATGACTTTTTAATTTTCTCAAGAGTCTTTTATGTGGGACCTTATCAAATGCTTTCTGGAAATCCAGGTACACTATATCTACTGGGTCTCTCTTGTCCACATGCTTATTTACACCCTCAAAGAATTCCAGCAGATTAGTGAGGCATGACTTACCTTTGCTAAATCCATGTTGACTCTTCCCCATTAAGCCATGTTTATCAACATGCCCAGCGATTCTGTTCTTAATGATAGTTTCCACTATTTTGCCCAGCACAGACATCAAGCTTACTGGTCTGTAGTTTCCAGGATCACCTCTGGATCCCTTTTTAAATATCGGGGTTACATTTGCCACCCTCCAGCCCTCCGGTACAGTGGCAGATTTTAATGAATGAACGTTGACTAAACTCTGCTATTCTTATGCAGGAAAGTTTAATTCGTTTTTTTCCCCTTCTCTTTCTTCATATAACAGGTGCTTAGGACTCTGTGATTTGCTTCCTGTGACAAATTTAACTTGTGAAAATATATGTCTTTAAAATGTGGTATTACTGGGGCATCTTGGGATGCCCCTGGATGTCCCAGGACACCAATCCCAGCACCCGTGTCTCTCCAGGAACCTGCATCTCCCCACACTTCACTGGTCAGGCTGCTGCTCCTCTGGGCCAGAGTCCTGGTTGCTCCCTGCTTTTCCCCAACCCGCACACCACTCACCTGAGTGAGGAGCTTCCCCACTCAGATTTTTCTGAGTTGGGGGGAGCAAGAAGGCCTCTTCCCAATTGTATGTGCCACCTTAATGGTTCCCCTGTCCCATGGGGAACCGATATCAAGGGAACAATGCACCCGGATATTGAGAATCACTATATCAGGACCAAGAGTCTTCATCCAACTTGTACCAAGTCTGGATACAATCTGTGGACTTTCTGCACATGTTGAATTAAAATAGGTCAATCTGGACTGATTATCCTAAACTCTAAACAACGACATTTCAAAAATGTGCCAAATGTAATAGAACATGTGCTTAATTTATGCAATCTACAAGGAGCTTGAAACTATCTTAATGTAACTAGAAATCCTCTATGTCCCAATGAGTCACCTTCAGACATTGGGTAATTTTAGACGTGATGGACCATTTGGCCCACCACGCTGTACCCCGGACCGGGATCCATCTCAGATCCTGGTCTGTGATCAGGACGGCTGTCCTTCAGGCATGCCAGCCTGATCCTCACCAGGGATCAGGGAGGGGGTGGGGCTGTGTGGCATGACATGTGGCTGCACAGCCCCACCCCCTGAGCGCACCTCAGCTGCCTGCCCTCGGGGAGATGGACAGGCACAGCAGCCAATCAGGCCGCTGCGCCCAATCCCATATCGCGGTCGGGGCCATGATCTGGGATGGGCCAAGGTAACATGTTAATTTTGGCCCATCCCAGATTGTGGCCAATCTAACCATGGTTCTCAACTTCCAGCCGGCTGGAGGTCGAGAACCATGGTTAGCTTTGACCCCCAGCAGAGATTCACTGTGGTGAGCATCTGGCGGCAGTCAAACAGTTGTGCACGGAAACACCGCCACGACAGGGAATCCACTGGGGTTCACTGTGGTGAAAGGCATTTTCATAACATCTGAAATTACCCATTGTTGGATCAGCAGTAACTAAATTTACAATAATCAACCGAGACTGCACTAAGGTCCTTAATTTACAATAATCACTAAGGTCCTTAATTTACAATAATCAACCGAGACTGCACTAACTTAATTTACAATAATCAACCGAGACTGCACTAAGGCACAGGTGTGGGGGGATGGGTGGGTGGCACGGTAGGTGGCTGGTGCGTGGGGGTGCATTACCATGGTGCTCCACCCATCTCCACGCATGTAGCATATGACATTGGCCCTTTTCACGCAGGCCGCGGTGGGTGGGTGGGAGGGAGGATGGGTGGGCGGTGCATGGGGGTGCATTCCCATGGACCCCCATCCACCTCCACCCATCTCCATGCATAGAACATTGGGCGTTGGCGCCCTTTGCTCTGTGCATGGGTGATGGGTGGAGGAGATTGATGTGTGGGAGCACACATGCACCCCCAACCACTGCCCGGTGTTGCCATGGGCACCACCGATCCCCCTAGTACCCACTGCAGTGTTTGCATGCCCCCCACCCGCACACATGTGCGAGGGGGAGCGCCCATGTGAAAAGGGCCACTGGCACCAGTTGCTCCATGTGTGGCTAATGGGTGGAGCACAGGAGTGCGCACACACCTCCACCCACCAGCCATGGCATTCAAACAGACACCTCCCCCCCCCACCCTCGCTGCAGTGATTGCACAGATGCCCCACCTGCACATGTGGGCAGCGGCGGGGGGGGGGGGGAGGGAGGAATCGATGCAAAAAGGCCCTAAATGTGTTGTATGTGTCATTTGCCCATTTTACTATGCAATACATTTGTGTGCATTTATTGTAAAATGGCATCATGTGTTCTGGAAAACGTAACGCCTAGTAATATGGGACAAAATGAACTAAAAATATGAAATGAGGACAGAGCAGAAAACTGCATGTTCAGCAGTAAGTTTGGGAAGAAAATGTCATCTATTAGTTTCTACGCTGACAGGTCTTAAATAGGACTACTTCAAATAGCACCTGTAATCAATTACAGAAGACTCACTCATGCCAACTGAAGCTGCCTACTCTCATGACAGACGGTGTGTAAACTCCAGAGAATAATGTGTCACATTAGTGACAATCAGCCTGGTGTCTTTAAATAATCTCAATGAACTGTCTTCAGAGAAAAGACACTGAAAGCATTAGGACAAAAAGTGCACTATAAAATAGATGGACGCACTATGCAGAAAAGCTAACAGTACAAGGTAGTTTAAAACCAGAGTCCTCACATTGCAATACAGCTGCCTAATTTGACTAAACATTTAGAAATGACACTCAAGGCAGGCCTCATACCTTGGTCACCAACATGAAAAATCAAGAATAAGTCAACTCCTGCCTCCGAGTGTGTGACTAGAGTAGAATAGCTATTATTCTCGTGTGTCACCTAATTATCTTCTCCTATAAGCAGCATCTTTAAAAAGAAAGAAAAATATTTATTTATTTATGTCCTAAACTAGAACTCTTCAGAAAATTGGACTTTCATCCTTAGAAACTTTACACATTTCTAAATTAAGCTTCCATTCTGAATTGGAATCAAAATATCCAAACATTTCACAGGACAATAAAATTCTGGAAATTTCAAATTGAAAATATCTGAATTCTTCGTGTTGGTATTTTTAACTGAAACAAAGTAAATACCAAAAATGAACAGTTTTCAGCAACATTTTAAAAAGACAAGTTAAAGCTAAATAAAAATTGTAGTTGAGAATCCACATTTTTGGTTTGGCTTTTTAGACCAGAACAACTGAAACTAAAATAACTCTTAGTGTAAACAATGCTTTGTTTTGTTGCAAACTGTCAGTTCAAAAAAAGTTTTTTGGTTCTATTTCATGCTGGAAAATTATTTCCTCCTCAAAACTGACATAAAAAAAACATTCTGTTTGGGTAAAGCTCTGAGTTTGAGAAGTTGGAGAGGGGGTAGGAAAACTTTTTGCATTTAAATATCTGACTAATTTGATATGGGGACATGGACCAGAGCGCAGCCATCAAATTTCCTTCAACATTAATACTGGGCTGCATAAATGCATGTTTTCCTGATCCACTTCTATGCCGGGACCCTGAATAAAGAGAATAAGAAAAAAAAACTGGTGGCTCCTGAGAAGGCTACCTGTCCTGGGGCGAGTTAGAAGCATAAACCAGGACCCTGGGTGTTTTTAGATGGATGGGGACTCAGAGCCTGCCAGAGCCCAGAGGTGCTCCGGGGCCCATCTCCACAGCCACCAGTTACCAGCTTCACCTGGGTCCACATCAGATGGACAGGCAGTGTTCTTGAGCTGCCTTCCCCCCCACCCCATAGCATTGTGGGTGCTCACCCAATGCTCTAAGCTGGCACCCGTGACTCAATGCTGCTGAATGGGGCAATGCATGGACAGGAACAGAGCTGCACCATGGGTTCCCCCAACAGGTGGGCAGCAGTGCCATGTTTGCCCTGAATTTGGCCGGCCCACTCCACACAATGGGTGATTTCAAACGTGACGAGATCACGCTGAACCACGGTGAACCACAGTGAACCCCGCGGCGGGGCCAAGGCGGCATGAATGTCTGTTCGGCGGCCGCCAGATGTTCACCACGCTGAACACCCGCGTGGGGCCAATTTCAACCACACTTCCCGGGCTACCCGAACTAATTCCCGTGGACGCGTGGTGAACGATATCCCCACCTGTGACCAACAAAAAGTCACGTCTGGATGCCAGCCACCACCCGGGATCAAAGGAAATCATCCCCAGGCGTGGGCAATGAGCGCAACGTCGCTGCCAGGCAACCGGCATCAACACACTCAGCAGAGGGAGATTTAAAGGGGAAAAAGCGGCTGGTTAAAGTGGCAGGATGGAGCGAGGACAGAGGAGGAGGAAGAGAGTGGTGGTGGAGGAGAGAGCAAGGGGTGAGGAGGAGGGGGAGACAGGGGCACAGGCGGCGGTGGTGGTGGAGGGGGTGACAGCACAGGAGGGGGTGGGGGAGCCGGGGGTCATGCTCAACATGGAGGTGGTGGGAGGGAGACAGCACCAGCAGCAGCCAGCACAGGACACCCCGGGGACAGCCGCTACGCCGGTGGAGGAGGAGGCACCCCGCAAACGGGTAAGGGGGAGCAAGGGCAAGGGGAACAGGGGGCAAAGGGGCGGCAAAGGGGGGCCAGGGCCACGGCCTTACACCCCCGGGGGGGGCTTGAGGCTGCTCCGAACGCTAATGAACTGTGACACCTCCCCCACCCACTGTCTCCCCCAGACACGGAAAACAGCCTGGGCGGGTGACCCCTTGGAGCACACCGGGCCAGCCCGTCCGGAGGTGCACCAGGAAGGGCTGCAGGAGGAGGCGGAGGAGGGAGAGGACCTAGCACAGAGAGGAGGGAGGAAGCCTTACTACTGCGGGGACCAGTGGGGACACAAGGAGACCGGGAACTTCATCCAGATATGTGGGACCCTCGAGTACCAACTGGAGCTCGCGCTCAACCAGCGCAACGAGCAGGTGTACCGGGACATCTTGGAAGACATGGAGGTGGCCGGGCACACCCACACAGTGGCTCAATGCCAGTCTAAGGCGAAAGAGCTGCGGAGGGGGTACAAGGCCATCAGGGACAATAACAGGAGGTCCGGGCATGGAGCCCGGACAGCCCCGTACTACGATGCCCTGGACCGCTTCCTGCACATGAAGGGGTCCATAGTGGCCCCACACCTCGTGGGAAGTGCTGTGGAGCAGGGCAGGGAACGTCTGGAGGTACCCCCTCCCCTCGCCATAGACACTGGCCCCAGGGCCCCGGACCCACAGGAAGACCAGCCCGGGTGCTCCGTTTCCTACAGCCCCCCCCCAGACAGCAGCCCGGAGTCCGACATGGGCCAGGCGGGCCAGGGCAACTCTGAGACCGGGACCCGAACCATGCACAGCCGGGGCTCCCCGGGGGAGCACTCCCACACCGAGGGCCTGGACTCGGAGGACCCCGTGGCAGACACAGATGGTGAGTACTCACCCCACAGGGGTTCCTGGTGCACCTCATGCCCATGTGCCCGCGATCACTTGGGGGGTGCATGGGCCAGGGGGGCCCCAGCCAGAGACCCAGGGCCCCCATGATGGGTGGGAGGGGGGCCCTGCCACAGGGCGCCCGAAAGCACCCCACCACACTGATATATCCCCCCCCTTCACCCATAGGCCATGGACCACCCCTGCACAGCACCCAGGAGGGAAAGGGGACAGCCCCCGAGGAGGACGCCCAGCAGTCCGAGGGAGCAGGTGAGGCAGCAGGCCCTGCATGGGGGGCCCGGGAGGGGTACCCAGGCACCGGGAGGAGGGGTCCATGGGGGCAGAGGGTCCTGGTCCCCTCGGAGCAGGGCTGCAGAGCCCCTGGGCTGTACGGGCCCGGGGTGCACGGCTTGCTTAAGACCAACCTCCTCTACCCACAGTGCAACCCCAGCAGCCAGCTGCCCCAGGGCCCGTGCCTCCAGCTGAGCGCACGAGGCAGTGGTGGGCACTGGTCCGCAGGCACAAGGAGGAGCAGGTAGAGGAGATAGTCCGCTCCTCAGAGGAACAGCGCGAGAGGCTCCTGGCGGCCGTGGCCCGGATGGAGGCGGGCATCGAGCGGTCCCTGGAGCGAGCGGAGGAGCGGGACAGGAGGCTCCAGGCCGAGGTGTGCCTGGAGCAGCGCCGGGAGTGCAGGGAACACAGCAGGCAGGAGGAGCTGCTTGGGGGCCTGAGGCAGGACATCCAGGCCATGGTGCAAGAGCACTCACTAAAGATGGACAGGTCCCACGACATCGGAAACTCGCTGCTCCTGCACGCCGGCATGATGTGTGCCTATGTCATGGCAGGGGGGCCCCCGGGCACAGTGGCCGCCCAGGCACCCATGGGGGCCCCTCCATGCCCCTGCACCCTGCCCTGGCCCCCCAGCCACCCCCATGCCCCCCGGGGCCACGCATCCCCCTCCCTGTGCCCGCAGGCCTCCGAGGGTGCAGCCGCCAGGGGGGTCCGGTTCCTTGCCCCCCTGCCCACCCTACCAAGGCCACCCGACCAGGAACAGGAGGCAGCCCGGGACACCTCCAGCAGCAATGACAGCATGGGGGAGGTGAGCTCTCTGAGCTCGATGGCCCTGACTGGGCGAGCTCGGGGCCGTCCCAGGGGCCACTGGGGATGGGGGAAGGGGTAGGAAGGGTAGGGAAGCATAGGGGGGGGGTGGATGGGCACTAACTAGTATGAGGGAGTGGGTGTCACTGTGCACATGGTTATTATTAATGGTGTGTAAGGTACAGTGGCTCCTGATCATGTTTGTGGGAGACAGGGGGTTGGGGCACGCGCGGGCGTGCAGGAACCGTGCAGAGGTTCCCCTGGGGGTGGACCGGGGTGGTAGGCACCCCCCCCCTTTCCTGGGCGCTCTCCACCGCCAGGTCCTCGGGCGCCTGGAAGCGATCTGTCGAAAACAACCTCCCCCTTGGTGTTTTTGGCACCTTGGCCTTGGAGTGCTGATTAGTTGGTATGTGAGAGCTCCTGTGTTGTGCAGCTGTTCTGGGTCCGCACCCCATGCCTCGCTCTCTTGTGCTACAATGTTGCGGTCCGTGTCCGCCTTCCCTGTCCTTGGGACCCCCGGGAGGCCCCTCGGCCCCGGAAGGTGTGCGAGGCCCCATGAGCTCCTTGCTACTCTCCCCGGGCGCCTGGACCATGGCTGCATGTCCATCCACGGGGCTACCACTTCATGTGCCCCATGGGGCCCCCTGTATCTGGAGCTACACCGAGACCATGTCCCTCTGTGACCTGTGGCGTAGCCTTGCCGTGCAGCTGCTCCTGGGACGCCCGGACAGCCGCTCGTCCACCTTCGCGAGACTGAGCTCTGGACTCCGCTACCTGGGCCAGGAGGCGAGTGCCCAAGACTGCCGGCTCCATGCCGAGACCCTGGGGCTGGTCCGGTTCCCTGAAGGGTGCGTGCCGGTGAATAGGTGTTCGCATGTGCCCTGGTCCGGGTCGGAGACCGTGAGTGCACTGTGGGTGTGCAGCCTGGCAGCCTTCTCACAGTGCCTTGCGGAGGGGGGCCCTGCCTTGGCCGTGTCCTACTTTGGGAGTGTTCACGGGGCACGTGGGTACCAGCGCACCCGTGTGGCTGTGTATCACCGGCTTCTGGGGCTGGGGCATCTTCATTGGCCCCCTGCTGCAGCCTGCTGTGTAACGGAGCCTTCCCCGGCAGAGCTGTCGGCACTGGGGCGGGTCTGGTCCCTTCGGGATGTCCAGTTGGGGCTGTCCGTCCATGACCCCTTCGAGGCTTTCTACCTGATCGCCCACCACATGTCAGAGTTGGGATACCGCCGGGGCATGATCCATTGGCCCCACCTGGTTCATCGGGCCGGGCACCCGGGGCCCGGGGCCCTCGCTGCCCCTAACGGCTGCCTGTGAGTCCCTGGGTACCTCCCTGGCCCCCTCGTGTCCTGGGCCATGTGGGCTTCGGGACCTGCTTGTGGGCCGGACCCCGGTGCCTTCCGTTGCCCTGCTGTCCCTGCCTTCCTGCCATGAAGCCACCTTCTCTGTGTGCTGCTGCTCCGGCTGTGTCATTTGGCCCCCTCTGGGCCGCTCTTCTCCTTCCTGGGTTGCTTGTGTGCCCCAGAGACCCGGGGCCAACGGACTGCCCCTCCCGAACTCCTTCCCTGATGGGGCCACCCATCCTTGGACCTGCTATGCTGTACTGTCTTTCCTGCCTGCCGTTCCTTTGCCCCTCATTGGGATGCCTGGAATGCATGTGCCTCCTGGGCCCTTCCCGGCCGGGTCCCGGTGACATCTGGCCGCCCGCTGTGCCATTCACCCGAGCTGCAGGCCCCCCCCCTTTCCGGGACTGTGTGTTTGCTGTGGGGGGTGCCCGTGGGGACCGTTCTGCTGGGGGGGGTGCTGTACCTGGTGCTGGTGTCCTGCCCTCCCCCTGTGCTCCTTCCTCCCCTCTTCCCGATCCCGCATTGCACCTCCCCCCCTGCGGAGCCCGGCCTGCCTTCCCTGGTGTCCGGTCCCCCTTGTCCCCCCCCTTCCCTGTCTTTGCTATCCTCCGTGCCTGCGTGTGTGTGTGTGTGTGCTTGCTGTGTGTGGAACCTGTGCGCCTGTTCTCCGTCTCCCTCTCCCCCCTCCCTTCCCGTTTCCCTGGTGTGGGCGTTCCCTTTCGGTGCCTTTTGGCTTCGTATGCCCTCGGGCGGCCATGTCTGTGTCCCGCCCCTGTCTGGGGGATTCTGGGTGTGCTTGCCACGGCAGGGGATCGCCGTCACATCTGTTGCGCTGCCCCGGGCTGTGATCTGCCAGCTTCCTACCCCTCCATGGTCCAGGCCCCGTCACGTCTGTTCGGGGCTTTTTTTGGCCCCAGGGGGTGGTTGCTGTCTTCACCCCCCCTCGGGGTCCACTGTGGTGATCCGCCAGTCTGTCATGTCTGAAATCACCCAATGTGTTCATGGATTTTGCAAAGCACAATGTGCTGGGCTCCCCTGGAGCAGCCCCAGGTCACACATCTGGCAGGTGCCCTTTAGATGCGGCGGTCAACCCGGAGGTAGCAGGGGTATCCTTGGGCACCCCCAGAGCTGCCGTACATTTCTTTACACCCAATGAGAAAGACAGCTGAAATGGAAGAAGAAATCATTGATGTGATGGTGAAAAGAAAGCTGGAACTGTTTGGGCATATCAGCCAGGTAATGTAAGACTGTTTGCTCAAGAGACTATGGATTTCAGCCTAACAGAGGGTCTCAGGGTGAGCAACAGGCTGCCCCAGAGTAGTGGAGCAGCAGCAGTATGGAGTGGATTTACAAAAAAGCATGGGATAGGAACAACTGGAGGGTGAAACCACTGGAAGCAGTTAGTCCCCGTATCAATGGACATATGGCAACAAACTAAAATGTAAGATGGCTAAATTAAAACATCCAGCCTCTTTGATGACAGAAAGCCTATTTAGACCTAGTTCAGCTTTGGGGGTCTATCTGACCCTGAAGCTCTACAAAAATTGACATAATATTTGGGGGGAAACTTGTTTCCTTTCAAATTCTAAGGTATTCTCAAATGAGGAAAAAGCCAAGCTTTCTGCATTCATCCTATTCATTAGTTTTTGCAGAGGAAAAAAAATATTAACCACTAAAAACATCTTGGAGTCAGTTAGATTTCTTCATGTTTCGATGGGCTGACTTGCATGTCAGTTTCTTAAAATGTGTCTGTAGCAGTGTGACCCCCAGAGGGGATAAATCTCTGCAGGGTTTAGTCACCCCCACCCCCCCCGAAGCCAACCCAACCAGGATCTCTCCCACAAGTGTCATTTTACTTAGTGGAGTTCCCAGAACAGTCCGTTTCCATATATGTACATACTCTGCCCAAAGTAGGTTCCACAGTTCTCTAGGCTTTACCAGTAGGTTCCAGGCAGCTCAGGCACAGTCCCTTGTAGTCAAGTCCCATGAGGCAGATCCTTTCCCTGGCTCCAATAAAAACCTATCCCCCTGGTCCCTCTCACTCTCCATCTTTGACTTTACACAGCTCTTGATCTGGTTTAACCATGCCCCAGTCCAGTTGGCCTCCCTTATGCATTCAACTGCCTAGGCAACCATCCGTTACAGGTGTCTGTTCAGGGGCTGTCCCCCTTTGGCATCAGCACTTGCCCTCCTTTAGTACTTGCTTGGGGCCATTCCACATCCAGCATAGCACTTGCACAACACCTGTTGGTGCTACCTCTTAAAGGGCCAATGTTTCCTGGGCACATTGCCCTATTACAGTATCAGTTTCATAAAATGTTTCACTCTGAATATATGCTTAAGAATGTTGTAACAGTTAAATAACTTTGAGGTTAAAGTCATAAGTTCATTTTGAATGTATTTCCCGAGTTGTTTTTCTTTGTTTAGACTAACTTGTGGTCGTATAGACCCCAATACAGAAGTAATGTTGTGGTTTTGACATCTTTCTAGGATTAAATATTAATGAATGCAACAAGCCCAGAGAAAGATCGTCTTTGCCAGCTGATTTCATGAAAGCATGTCCAATAGTGCTGTCCTGTATTTAATCCATCTTTCATTCAGCTGCTCTTCAGAGCACATTTTCATTTCATTTGAGAATGGTGCTCTCAAGTAATAGGTAAGACTGAATAGTATGACTGCAGAACACTTGACATTTTTGAAGATAATCATGCAGAAATTTCAATCCAGAAGTTGCTATTACTACAGGCATTCACAGGCTGTAGCTTCTGACACTGACAGTTATGAGTTGTGTGTAATGTCAGTTCAAGATGACACAATGCAAAGTCAAAAGGATTCTTGTGATTATGAATCCTCTGGCACAGGAAAAGCACTTAAGAGTATTGACTTTCCTTACTGAGAGATGAATGACAAAAAGGGCTAGGGACAGAGGTTTCATTTATTTCAAACATGGTTTTTTAAAATCCTGTCTTCATTCATTTAATTTCCATGCTAGACTTCATTTACCTTTTTAAGAATAATGATAAAAATTTGGCTAGGGGAGAAAGGCAATGAAGAAGCATGACATATTTATCAGAGGTGTGCAAGAGGGACCCATTTAAATTTTGGAATTTTGGCATTTTTTCAGAATTGTAGTATTTTGCAATTTCAGAATTTGGAATTTGAGTTTTGGAATCAATTGGAAATTCTACTGGAAACGGAAGTTCTGATTCCAATGCTGACTGGAAATAGAAGTTCCTATTCCAGTTTAGTCGACGAGAAAACAGAAATTCCTCTTGACTGTGTGTGGTGGCTGATTGTGAGAGTGTGAGAGGGGGCTGTGGTTTTGTGCTGTGTATGTGTGTGTTAAGACTGACTGTTGGGTTTGGGTTTGCTTGTGCGGTGTTGTTTGCTTGTATGTGGTGGTTGCTTGTGTGTGCTTTGTGGGTACTTTGTGTGTGGGAGGAGTAGTGGTTATGGAAGAAGTGGGCAACAGGAACAAAGAGGTTATAGTGAGCGAAGTAATGGATGTAGAGGAGGCTCAAGCTGCAGGAAATGGAACTTCTAAGGAGGTGGTGAAGCTGGGCTCATCCACATCTGAAGAAGAGGAAGAGGAGCACTGCGGAAGAGATGCAAGGTTGGTACATTTTTGTTTGTTTGTTTGTTTGGTTTTTTTTGTTTTACTTAGGAACAGGGAGAGATTTTTTTTAAGAGGATATGTTTAACCATTTCAATCAATCAATCAATCAATGGAAATCATGCAAATGCTCATGGGAAATAATGGAGCCTACTTATGCGAATGCCAGTAGACGTGCATAGACTCTAAACAAATGCAAGCCAGCTACACGTACAACAAAAAACTGCTTTTGGAGGGAAATAGAATGAATCACAGAAAGAGTGAGAATATGCCTATGTAGTAGACAGGGCAAAATGACAAGGAGTGTTGAAATGGGAATGAATGCACATTTCACACAGAAACTAAACTATGACAGGTCCAGGAAAACATATTATCCAGTCCTAGCACTGGAATGACAGCTCCATTAGCTTAGGAAGGACGACCCTGGGGTGTGGGATGACAGGTCCAGAGCTGGAATGATGACTCCTGAGACCGGAATGACAGCTTCAGCAGCACTGGAATGACACCCGCTGGGAGTGAAATGATGGCCCCAGGTCTGGAATGATGACTTCTGGGACCGGAATGACAGCTCTAGAAGCATTGGAATGACAGCCTCCTGGTAGTTGAATGACGGCCCCATATTTTAAACAATGGTTCTAGGAACTGAATGACAGCTTCAGGATCAGTGGAATGACAGCCCATGGGAGCTGAATGATGTCCCTAGTACTTTAACAATGGTTTTAGGTACTGGAATGACTGCTTCTGGAGGCAGTGGAATGACAACCCTCTGTGAGTGGAATGATGGTCCCAGAACCTTGATGATGGTTCTTGGGACTGGAATGACAGGTTCAGGTGCAGTGGAATGACAACTTCTGGGAGCTGAATGATGGTCCCAGAGATATAAACATGGATCTTAGGACTGAAATTACATCTTCAGTTGCATTAGAATGACAGCCCCAGGAAGTTGAATGAAGGCACCAATGCTTTAATGAAGCCTCCTGGAACTGGAATGACAGCTTCAGGTGCAGTGGAATGACAGATATAATCATGCTTCTTGGAATGACAGCTTCAGGTGCAGTAGAATGACAGCCCCCTGGGAGTGGAACAGCAGCATCAACCAATCAGGGGGGGCTCTGGGGGAGGGCACTGCAACTCTTTTTAATGGGAGGGCCAGACTTTTTCTCTCCATTCTGTGAGATCAATGCTTGTCAGGTTGCGTTTACAGAACTGTGGTGCTTGCACACAAAAACCCCTCCCTACCCCTCATTGCAATACCACCAATACCTTTCCTTCCTCATACCCTACATTTTACTTTCTCTCTTTCCCTGCCCTTCTCCCTCCTGTACAAATATAGAGAGAGCGGTAGTATAGATTAGATATAGATATATATTATAGACGTATAGATTAGATTAGAATAGTTATATAGATAATTGATTAGATTATAGTTTTCTTTTCCCTTCCCGTATCTCCCTTAGATTTAGATAGATATTAGTTGTGCATGGAAATCAATACTGATAATGATACCAATATCAAAAATAAAATCTTCATTTGAAATGGTAATTATAAGGGATGTGCAAACAGACTGCGGTTCAGATGTTCGGTCATTCGGTCCGGGAATCGCATTTGAGTTCGGATTTGGTCGATCGGTTCGGTCAAATGTTCAGCGGAGATTGGTATCAGTATCATTTGGTCCCGTGATCGCACTGGAACCCAGAAACAGGATACGGTAGTTCGAGTGCGTGCATGTGGTGTTTGGTTGAGATGGTTGGTTTTGGTTTGGCTGTGTGTGTGTGGTTTCAAGTTTGGCTGTGTGTTTGGTTTGGCTGTGTGTGGAATGGATGGAAAAAGAAAAATGGGGAAGGTGGAGGAGGAAGACGCCCAGCCTGGACCATCAGAGGTAGTGGAGATCGGCAACGGCTCCTCACCAGAGGAGGAAGACGAGGGCACAGAAGGTGCCACTGCTGCCAGGTTTGTAAAATTTATTTCTGTTTATTGGTGTGTAGGTGGGTGGGTGGTGGGCAGTCAGGCAGTCAAGCAGAAACAGAAACAGTGGGCATCAGCGGATGGGCAGGATTTACACGTGTCTTAGGTATGGGTCTGCCAGAGAGAGAGAGAGGGGGGGGGGCTCTTGCAGCAGCCAGACACGAGCCGAAAGCACCCACCCAGACACGTACCAGCATCAGGATCTCTAGTTGCCATCCCCAGTACCCCAAGAAGGGCAGAATTTGCACGTCTGATTTAGGGGTCTGCCACAGAGAGGGGGGGAGCTCTTCCAGCAGTCAGGTACGAGCCAAAAGCACCTACCCAGACACGTGCCAGCGCCAGGATCTCTAGTTGCCATCCCCAGCACCCCAAGAAGGGCAGGATTTGCACGTGTATGATTTAGGGGTCTGCCACAGAGAGAGAGAGGGTGGGGGGGCTCTTCAAGCAATCAGGCAGGAGCCAAAAGCACCCACCCAGACATGTGCTGGCACCAGAATCTCTAGTTGCCAATCCATCCCCAGCACCGCAAGAAGGGCAGGATTTGCACGTGTCTGATGTAGGGGTCAGAGGGTGGGGGTGGGGTGAGGCTCTTCCAAGGACTATATTGCTCTTGGAAGGACTTAAGGCATCACCATAAATGAATGGTATTATTTAGGTGTTGTTTCTGTGTTCCTGTTTCAGAGGGTGATGATGATGCTTCCGCTGGTGCCAGGCCCAAAAAAACCACCATCCTGGTGGATGTCGCAGCCGCAGGAGCTGTCAGAAAGCAGGACGATGAGGTCTGCGGTCTGGAGGTACTATAAGAAGCCGAAAGGCGGATTTGCCCAATGCAGGGTAAGGCACGGGGGTTGGAAAAACAGGGAATGGATTGCCCTATGATCTGTTAGGAAGTCCCCTGCAGGGAGAGATTGGCCATGGCCACCCTCTTGCCAGAGCGCAGCATTCACCCCAAAAAGGACAGCCCCCTCCCCATGCTCAGCAAGGTCACTTGGGACATGGGTCGGCAGGCACTGAGGAGCCTGAGAGGGGTCAGGGCCGAGCCACAAAGAAGTCTAGGGGGAAAGGCTCCTTCATGCAAAAACCAGTCTGCCCTTGGAAAAGTTGATTAAGTGGAGGAAGCCCCGAGTAAGTATGGGGCAATTAAGAAAGAGCCTCCTCCCTGTTTTAAGAAACCACTGGTGAATAGAACTTGGACTAGCAATGGCGTCAAAGGTATGGAAAATTAGAGCACCCTATGTTTCCCTCCCACAAGCCAACACTCCCACGCCCAATCGGTGTAAATGCACCTTGATATTGCCCTTAGCCTAGGGCTCCCATCATGATTCCCTTCCATCCCCAAATCACCTGAAAACCTTCCTCCTTTCATGCCCAGATGTGTCCTTTGTCTCCTCAGCCCCCGTATGCATCTTCCCTTTTCTTATGTCTGGCCACGACTGGAATCCCTTTTGTCCTCCCTATGAGCCTATTGTGGCACCCCTGAGCCTATCCCAAATTCTTTATCCTAAGCCCTACAACTGTTCCTCGCTCCCCCTCTGAAATTGAGAACGCTTTGGATGCAAGCATGTGCGGGTCCCTCCGTATGTGTCTGTGTCTTAAGGGGTGTCTCAGACTTTGGTCTGCCCCTTCTCTTCATCCCCGAACTTCGCTGGATGTCCCTTTAAAATAAACATTCCCTTTTTATTAAATGTGTGTCTCCCTCTCTTTCTCTACTCTTGGGGAGGGTACGTAAACCTGACTGTAGCACGTATCGAACCTCAGACTGATCCTCGTGGCATGTGGGGACCCCTAGTTCAACTAATTTGGCTAATTCCCCTAAAAATAAGAATCAAGTGTATACTGGGGTACCGATCCCCCAATAGTCACGCATGGAAGGGGGTCTCCTGCTAATAACCCACCCACTTGTGGAGACAGAATGTAGGCAGGACTTGATAGACCATTGGTCTGACACAGCATGGCACTTCTTATGTTCCTATTTATTTATTTATTTATTTATTTATTTTTAAATTTATATCCCGCCCCTCCTGCCCACAGGGCAGTGAACAACATTTCATTTAAAACCATAATAAAATTTTAAAACAATTTAAAATACCCTACATGTGGAAAACCCCCATCCCTATCCTTTTATGTTCTTTAGATCTGCAACAAAAAAATAAAAAGAGGGCCGCAGGGGACCACATCAGGGCTCATCACCCACACTGAGAACGTGCATCAAAAGGAGGTGGCACGGCGGGACGTGTCTTGCTTGGGGTGCAGGGACTCCAGCGTGGAGGAACATTGCCAGAAGCAAGGGGGAAAGGCACAGCAGAAGTGCCGACACCACATCCCTTCCACCTCTAGCTCCGCTGAGGAGCCTCCAGCCCCCCAGGAGGAGTCCAAAGCAGCAAGGACTTTTCGGGCCCAACTGGAGAGGCCTACACAGAACTTTATGGAGGCCAACAAAAAATATATGAATGGGCTGAGGCTCCAAGTCCTCACAATGGAGAACCGGCTGGTGGAACGGTTCCAGGAGGTTGAGGTTCAGGAACGCAAGGTGGAGGCGTACTTGGAGTACCTCCGCACGAAGATCGTCGACCTGGTACTGTATCACCAGTCGGTCTCCAAATGGAAGGTGTCCTTGGCGGAGGTCATAGACTTTGCCCTGCAACATGGGTTTCAGCTGAAGGAGAACTTGATGCCTGCCCCTCAGTCCCACGCACCCCTTTCCCCTACGTTCCGGGGGACAGGCCCACAGACCCCTAATTTATGTTTGTTTTTTGGTTTAATAAAGTTGTAATGTATGTTGTTGTTTAAAAAGGTTTTATAGAAGTTATATTTGTTGTTACCAGCTTTGTTTGACCTGTACAAACTTTATTCCTCTTTGCTGCTTCTGGCAGGTGGCAGAATCTCATTGTATATACAGTTTACCAGATCCCTACCTGACAGCAGCAGCACATGTAGCATATTAGCCCTGAGATGTGCCAACAACAGGGTCTCAACTTGCAGACAGCACCCCAGGAGGGGCAGGGCTTGTGTCTGTGAGGGGGTCCCAGAGAGAAAGAGAGAGAGGCTCTTTGGCAGCGGGCAGCAGGCGTCGGGTGCTGGTGGTCAGAGGGGCTCTTTCAGCAGCTTCAGTGGGCATCTGCGGGTGGGTGCGGAGGAGTAGGCTGGTGGGGGGGCAGGCTGGCATGCGGGCACTGGTGTCCACTGGCCATTGGCCAGTCAGGCACGAGCAGTGGCAGCACCCAGATGATGGTTCTTGGAACTGGAGTGACTGCTTCTGGATGCAGTGGAATGGACTGACAGCCCCCAGAATGATGGTCCCAGAATCTCGATGATGGTTCCTGGGATGGACATGACTGCTTCAGGTACAGTGTAATGACAGCCTATGGGAGTTGAATGATGTCCCTAGAATTAGTGCTTGGTTGGGCACACTTCATTCAATCATTGATCAATCATGCGATAGGTGGTAGAAGGTACAGGGAAGCACACGGGCAGGCACATATAATAAATTGTGTGGTATTTCCATCTCATTCTGGTAGGTTTTCTGCTGGATGTGGCCAAGGGCATTGAGCATGAGCATAGGTGAGAGCTCTTGCTGGTTCTGGAAGGTGGCATCTTGAGCTGGATGCACCTCTCCCCTTTTGTCTAGCAGCAGGCAGCCTCTCTCTCTCTCTCTCTCTATGGCCATGTACTGCAGGTGACAGCATGGGTGGGAGCGTGTCTGTCTCTCCTTCTAGCAGTGGGGAGACTGTCTCTCTCTCTCTTTCTCTCTCTCTCGCCATGAACAGCAGGTTGCTAACTCATAAAGAAAAGGTGGAATGACAGCGCTCCATGAGCAGAATTATGGACCCCAGAACCCTGATGCTGGGTCCTGGGACAGGAGTGGCAGCTTCTTTAGATGGTAGAATGACAGTGTCCTATGAGCAGAATGACGGCCCCAGAACCCTGATGGTGGGTCCTGGGGCAGGAGTAGCTGGCTGTTTATTGATGCTGTAGAATGACAATTCCCCGTGAGCAGAATAATAGGCCCCAGAACTCTGAGAGTGGGTTCTGGAGCTAGAGTGGCAGCTTCTGGATACAGTGGATAGACAGCCCTCCCTGCCTGGAATGTAGGTCCCAGAACCCTGACAGTGGGTCCTGGGGCTAGAGTGGCAGGTTTGGATTTCCTCACAAAGGTTATATAATATAATATATACACTACACTAATTGTAACATCTTATTAACTATTCTAAAACCTATGCAACTAAATTTAATACTATCTCGATCTAATATGTATACAAAGGCCTAGTCCTACAAACACAGTAAATATTAAAACTAAATCACTAAACACTATCTCTATCTCAGTCACTAAGCTAACTCCTAAACTATCTACTATCTAATATAATATCTATCTATATCATCTATATGGGATGGGGGGGAACACATACAACACAGGGAGGGGTACAAAACTGAAATGTAACCTAAATCAATATAATTCTACTCTAAATAAATCCAAAAACAGGGGAACGGAATCAGGGATGGAATATATAGAGCGAGAAGGATTCAGTGGGGGGGAGAAGGAAGATCACAGGGAGGGGTAAAAAGTAAAAATAACTCCTAAATCTGTCTAATCTAAGGTAAATAAATGAAGCTAGGGGGAGAAATGTGTGGGAATGGGTGAAATAGAAAGAGGATGGTAATGGATTGGAAGGAACACAAACTACTGGGAGAGGGACACTTCTGGAAACACTGATGAATGGATCAGTGGCTAGCTCAGAAGGATTTGGAAGGGGGGAGGGCAATGACTTTTGTTACTTGCTCTGCCCACCTTTCCACAAGCCCCATTGGATCCGTGCAGCCTAGCCCATGGCCAATCGCAGTTTGCGAAGCCAGTGATCTGAGGAAAAGAGGGATTGTGATTGGGCAGGCAGGCTGCTATTCCAAGCCTCTCCACCCCTGGTGCCAGGAAGTCTGCTCCTCAGGTGCCCCCCCTCCTTCCTGGGCTTGTTTACCCCATTTTCCCGCTCAAACGCTGCCGAACGCCTTCGAACTCAACCGAACTATTCGGTCTTTTGAATGTTCGGTTCAGCCGTTCGGTTCGGTCGACCAAACATGCCGAGTTCAGCCCGAACACTGAACATCCAAACCGTGTTCGCATATCCCTAGTAATTATACAAATAACTATACTAATACTGATAACGATAATGACAAAGATAACAAAAACATTATCGTTAATAAAGATAACAAAAACAACATTTTTGAATAACAAAAACAAAGGACAAATACAAAATGGGGCCTGGTGCACAGCCCTACCTGACAGAGGTCTCTTGAGTGGTTCTGTTCTTTCCTTTCAGGGAGGTTCCAGCAGGTGGTGATGGACGATTGCTTGTCATCCCCTTTGGAGCTTCCCTGTGGTGTCCCGTAGGGTTCTATTCTGTCTTCCCTCTTGTTCAATGTGTATCTGAGGCTCTTGGGTGAGGTCATTTGAAGGTTTGGGGTGAGGTGTCATCAATATGCTGATGATACTCAGCTATCTCTCTCTTTTTCATTCAACCCAGGTCCTACATCTTTGGTCTTTCCCGATGCCTGGCTACTGTCAGGGACTGCATGAAAGTGAGTCAATTGAAACTGAATCCTGACAAGACTGAAGTGATGGTGGTTGGTGGGTTCTGTAACTTGGAGGGGGTTGGGACATCTGTCACTGATGGGGTGTCTATTACGTCTGGTTAATTGGGTTCACAGCCTTGGAGTGCTTCTGGACCCCTTGCTGCATTTGGATTGTCAGGTTGCGGCGGTGGCCAGGAGCACTTTTCACCAACTTCATCTGATGAGAAGGCTGCAGCCTTTTCTTTCTGACTTGGATCTGGCCACTGTCATCCATGCTTTCATCACCTCGAGGCTAAATTACTGCAACATGCTCTATGTGGGGCTGCCCTTGATAGCTATTTGGAGGCTGCAGCTGGTGCAGAATGTGGCATCTTGGCTCCTTTGGGGGATAAGTTGCCAGAAGTACATTACACCTGTGTTCCAAAGTCTGCACTGGCTGCCCAGAACATTCCAGGCACAATTCAAGGTGCTGGTTTTGACCTTTAAAGCCCTAAATGGTCTGGGTCCTGTATATTTAAGGGAACACCTGTCCTACCATGTTCCATCACAGCCCATACGGTTGACCAGGGATGCCTTCCTGCATGTTCCATCTGTTACTCTTGTCCGTAAGACAGGGGTGCACTGGAGGACGTTCTCAGATGCTGCTCCAATTTTATGGAATTGCCTTCCTTGGAAGGTTAGGTTGAGCTTGAGCCTGAGCCTGATCATCTTCCAGAGGCAGTGTAAAACTTTTTTATTTGGAGGGCCGGGATGAGGGTTGGTTGGGTTATTAGGTGAGGTTGTGGGGAGGGTGGGAATTTTGAGGGGAGGGAAGGTGTTTTACTGTATGCATTTTATTATTTTCTTATGGATTGTAAGCTGTTCTGAGACTTTGTGGGAAGGGTGGCATATAAATTTTAAAAATAAAGAAATAAAAATAAAGAAATAAAATGTTACTACATGTTTCAACTCTAATCAGAAGAATCATCTGTCCTCTTCTCTATTGGTAACCCTAAGAGTTTTGCCAGCAACTTCACTGGATTTCACCCATGAGTTGCAGTCCTGAAAGCACTTACTCATTTGGACTGTTTCAGAGTAAATGGTTTGAATACTGTAACCCCTGTATTTAGGACTTAATCTAATACTCAATGAAGTCACTAGAGAGTCTCCAATTAACTTCACTTGGCAATTTGCATCAGGTCCTTAATCCTTCAATATTCCAGCTAGAATATCTAATAATGGGTGTTTTTACACACACATTTCTCCTGTATATTTGCTGTTACATCCTGAACTTTCTGTGTGCCTAAGTCACTCACCCCATTCTTAAACATCTGTCTCTTTGAACTTCTGTGAAGAATGCATCCGGAACTTACTTCTGGACTTGTAAACCCAGAATATTGAAAGACCAGCACTTAAGGTGTGTGTAAAAATGCCCATTGAGTAGGGATGGAAATTTCTGATTCGGTTATGGCAGTTCTCCCAAAATTTCGGTTCTTGATTCAGTTTCAGGCAATTCGGGTTTTTTGTATTTTTGTTTTCTTTTTTTTCTTTTTTCAATGCAAAAAAACCCCTCAATCTGAAACTGAATTGAGAACCAGAAGTCTCAGAGAACTGAATAAAAAAAAAACTGAATCCAATTTTTTTCCCTGAGTCCCATCCCTAATATTGAAAGACTGACAATGCTTGAATAAAACTCCCATGCTACGTCGTCCTATGTGGTGGCCACCCCCTCCTAACTACCTTTTAACTTGAGCCAGAGGATGACTAGGAAGATTAATATGACATTTGTATGCTTGACTTTCGTGGGAGTAAAAACATAATTTCTTTCTAAAAGGTCTCAATCTTCACTTTAAACTCAGACATAAAAGTAACTGTTGAGGCAATTGCATGTGCACAATGTAAAGTGCAGAAGAAAGTCCATGATATAAGCTTAGAACACTATTGACTGGATATTCCAAACCAACTGTCATTTAAATAAACATCAGACAAGCAAAGTACCACATATCAGGCAAAACAAAACAGCTGGTAAAAGTCTACGAAAAAGTAAATGAGGTTTACAGAAGCCCTGAGGAAATAATAAAATGGAAAAGGGTGATAAAACCTAATGAAAACAGATTGTAAGCACTTGATAATTGGTGCTGCAGTAGCAATAAAATGGCACTGACTTCAGCAGGGGTCGATTACAAGTTAGATAGAAATACTGAGTGGAGATAACTACAGAGATTCCCACGGCCATCAAGATTTGTATCTCAATCCCAACTTTCCCAACGACATGGATTTGGGATTCCTGTATTCGTCTATTGTTGAAACCCAGGGGTCTTGGCAATAAAGCAACTAGATGCCATATCATTAGTCAGAGACAGTGCTTAGAGTGGAACACAATATACACACCAAACAGGCTAATTAAATCAAATGAACTGAACTGAAATTAAAAACTTGATGGAATTAAAGGGAGTGTGCAGCCAAGAGGAAAACTTCAAGTTGAAGATTGATTTATCAGAGAGGCTGTCTAAATGTTTTCAGGGCACAAAGTTTCCCAGCTGATTTTAAATTAGCTGAATAACCTTTAACAGTCTTACATCAGAGTAGCTAAAGGAGAGAACTTGAAATCTACTGGCCCATTTTCAACTTCACTGACTTGTTGGAGTGCAGAAGACAATGCAATATTTATTTTAATCAGAGAATGGCTAAGGTGGCCAAATGTTGTTTTCTGAAAAACTCAATTCTTAGAGTTTAAATTTCCAACAAAAATTTAAATCTCTCTCATTTCCAAGACATTCATGAAAAAGGGTCTCTCTCCCTCTGTCTGTGATAAACAAATGGAAAAAATAGATTTTAGTACAAGTAATGAGTAAATACAATCTAATATAAGAAAGCAGATGTACATAGTTTGAAGTTACAAAATGTAACTATTCTCTAGTCTCCTGGCACATGTCATTGGTTTTTTCCAGTCAGTTCTCTCTTGGAGGCTCTAGTGAGAATATCAAAGCTGCCTAAGGGTTTTGGACATGCACTGCCCAATGGGAACTAAGCATCCTAACTGCCTATGCAGCTTTAAAAAATTTTAGGGCTCTTTCAGACAACTTTGAAGGTCCTCAGTGCATAAAAACAGATATGACAGAAGCCCGCTGTGGCCCACTTTGGACCAGACCCCACCTGCACATCTGTTCAGGTGCCACCAGATGTTGGCCTGGGATTTCCCCAGCCTGTGTCAGTGGCTATCTCAAGCTCTGACCTCAAAAAACCTCCAAGGTCACAGCCTGGGCTAAGGCCCACCTGAGCAGGCCAAAGCAGGTGATCACCTCTGTTGTCAGACTACTAAGCCAGCCTGGGTCAGGCCTGCCATGGCTGCCCATCATGTCAGGGGGTGGGGTTCTGGGTGAAGCATGGAGGCGTGGCCATCTGGCTGCATGTTCAGCTTGCTCCCTACCCTCCCAGGTTCCCTGGTCGCAAGAATGTCTGTTCAGTGCCCCGACCTGGTCTGGACCCTGTCCACCCTGTCTTTCCACCCCAGGCTGGGTTGGACTGTTGCTATGGGCTGCCACTTCTGTTTTTACCCTGTGTGGCCTGAAAGTTTACTTATTTCCACCAACAGCAGTTGGTCTAATAAAAGATCATTTGAACCACTTTGCTTCCCTCTCTTTACCTAGTGAAGCACACATAGCACAGTTGGAGCTAGGCATCCCTGGGTTTGCTCAGACAGGATCAAGACCTCCCAGACACTGGCTGCTTTTAGATGAGCAGGTCGCCGTCATGCGACCCACTCAAGCGATGTTTCAAAATCCCGCTGTCGCATTGCGTAACTCTTTTATAAAAAGGAAAGAAGGCTAAGTTTTCCAGCTGAACTAATCATACTGGATTGTGCCTTTTTCTCCTAATTGTATAAAATGAGTTTTACACTTTACTTTGAGGCCAAGCTAGCAAAGCAAGTATTGTAAAATGACAATATATTTATAAATAAATGGAACATGAGACTTTAGAATATAAAAATATATGCATAGTTTACTTAAATATAAATAGAAAATATCAGTAGCTTACATAGAATGGTATTGATAGCCAATCAAAGTTACATGATCTTAAAAC